>PISX010016827.1:0-45036 GCA_004024625.1 Mellivora capensis | reverse complement strand
AACAGCAATCAGACAACAAAGAGAAATAAAAGGTATCCAAATTGGCAAGGAAGAAGTCAAACTCTCTCTCTTCGCAGATGACATGATACTTTATATAGAAAACCCAAAAGACTCCACCCCCAAACTACTAGAACTCATACAGCAATTCAGTAACGTGGCAGGATATAAAGTCAATGTACAGAAATCAGTGGCTTTCTTAAACACTAACAATGAAAATACAGAAAGGGAAATTAGAGAATCGATTCCATTTACTATAGTACCAAGAACCATAAGATACCTGGGAATAAACCTAACCAAAGAGGTAAAGGATCTGTACTCGAGGAACTACAGAACACTCATGAAAGAAATCGAAGAAGACGTAAAAAGACAGAAAGAGATGGAGAGTGAGAAAGGTGGAGAGAGAAGAGAATAATAATCATAAGCAAGAAATGATGCCTGTGGTCTAACAGATTACAATTTTTTAAGTTTCCAAATTTAGAAAAATGAGTGGTATACATACTTTTGATTATTTGAAGAAAAACTAGCTAATATGACATCTTTATTTTGCAGATGTTTATTTGATGTAAAAAAATGCTCTAAACATTCTTCAGTGATTCTTTCTTTCTGGAGGTTTTTGGTTATCTTAAACTTGTATTACTCTGAATATGTAGAAAGCCTAACAGTAAAAAAAATAGTAAAATTTTTTGGTTCATAAACAGTGAATAATTATCACTGATTAAGTCAGTTTACTTCCTTCCTATTGGCATCTGGGGTAAGTTTGCCTATACTACTATGTGAAGAGCAAAAATATTCTCAAAACCTTTCTCACAGCAGTCTAGAAAAATCCAAATGGAAAGGAGATCGTCTGTGGCAGAAATAAGAGATAACTATTCCTAAAAATAGTAGACAATAAATATGAGTGAAAGAATAAACAAAGGAATTAAAGTTTCTTGTAATTGGGGAGTGGTCACCCTTGGTGTATGGGGAATAGCACTACACTTGGACTACTAGTCCTTGAATCTTCCTTGAGCTAGTTCCATGAACTTAAACCAAACATGGGCACCCACTTGCCTCATGGGTAAAACATTCCCAATGGCATCTGTCATGTTTTTCCCATTGGTGTTTTTCTGGGTTGCATAGATCAATATACATTGGTAAGATTGATGAAAATATTTATAGTTTAGATAGTTAGTATATACTTGATTAATATGAAAATAAAATAAAAACATCATAGGAGATGAAGTGTTTATTAACAACTAATAAATTAAGTATTAATTAGGACATTATTACGTCTCATCTAAAAGTATAGTTTTGGTAAATAGAAATCCCTCAGGGCTGAACATTTCTTTAATTGATAGCAAGAATTCAGAATGTTAACTATTTAAGTATATGTAGGGTGACTTTCCTTTTCTTCATGATATTGCCTTGTTTATCCCTCTGATTTATCATCCCATCTCACTTTAAGCAGGCTATGCACTTTAATGCCATCTTGTTTATGGGAACTAATAAAAGAAAATCCTTTGCAATGGGAGATTTGCTTTATTTAAATGCAAATTAAAACTATATTCCTTCAGTTACAGGCCAAAGATTATAAATGCATGCTGTTTAACAATTTCAGGCAAAAGTAAGAGTGCTTTTTCCTTCCCCATAATCTAATGAAATTGATTTAGTTCTTGTAAAATTGTGTAACTAATTGAGCTGTGACATTTATACTGTATTATGTATGTTTTATGCTGCTTCTTAAAAGAGACAGTAACATTTGTATAAGAAGTGGAAAAGATAAAACTGCTAGACTAGTAAAGAAATTCACTCATTTGAAATTTCAGGAGACAGGAATATCTTTCTGTTTTACTGTTCAACTGCTACAACCAAACAAATATTGTAAAAGGAAGCTGTGGTTCATGTATATAATGGAATATTACTCAGCCATCAGAAAGAATGAAAACCTATCATTTGCATCAACATGGATGGAACTAGAGGGGATTGTGTTAATTGAAATAAGTCAGGAAGAGAAACAATTATTATATGATTTCACTCATATTTGGAACATAAGGAATAGCACGGAGGACCACAGTTGAAGGGAGGGAAAACTGAATGGGAAGAAATCAAGGGGGAGACACACCCTGAGAAACCCTTGACTCTGGAAACCAACCTGAGGGTTACAGAAGGGAGCGGGGTGGGGGGATAAGGTAACTGGGTGAAGGGTACTAAGAAGGGCACCTGTGGTGAGCACTGGGTGTTATATGCAACAAATGAATTATTGAACATTACATCAAAAACTAATAATGTACTGTATGTTGGGTAACTGAACATAATAACATGTATATATGTATATATAAATGTGTGTGTGTGTGTGTGTGTGTGTGTGTGTGTGTGTGTATCTTTGTTTCTGTCCTCTTTGGTGTATCTGTAAAAGAATTAGTAATCCTTACCTTGAAAGGACCCTCTAAGAATCAATACAATAACTTGCCAAATGGATTTAAGTTTTAGAGACTCAAAAAGGGAGCCTAGTCAGTCTGTGGAACCAGATAAGGCCATTTTTTTTTCCTTTTGAGCTCATATTAGCAATCATCAGATTTCAAGAGAAGGATCCAGAAATCAAGGAGGCAAAAAAACAGAAGTAAACACCTTGTCTAGAAGGTAATAGCGTCTCAGAAAGATCACGGTTGCATGCACCTGGGCCATGTGATTAAGGAAAATGAAATGGGCCAAGAATTAAGTGAAAAATGTCTAAGTGTAATTTCTTCCCCTGTTCTCATCTTTGGATTCTAAATAGAACATGGTCCTCAGAGAGTGAGAACTGTACTTCTACTCTCTCACAGCTTCCACACTGGAACTGTGATTATTCCTTGTTCCAGTTAAAAACTACTTATTTCAGGGTACTACCATTCCATCCTTCCATATATTGAAAGGTGCATTTTCTCTAGTCTTATGCTTAAATGGTTGCTTTTGATTGACTTTGAGGCCAATGAGAAAATATCTCTTGGCACTACGACATAGGAACCCATGATGATAGTATGATGGCCCAGCCACTTCTTACGTTTCTTTACTTTATATCCCCTACATAGAGGCAAGGTTTTGTTATTTATGTAGCAACAGGCAGTGATTGAATAGAATGGAAAAGTCGTACCTGTGCAATGTGAATGAGATTACTTAATGTTAAATATATAAGTCTATGGAAAACATGGAAGAACATACTCAGAATCAAATTTCACAGCAGGGTGACATAAAATAGTGTTCCCTACAGTCTATTCAAATTCCATTTTTGCTAGGAGATCATTTATAGAGAGCTGATTGTGCAATAATTGGAGAAAGTGAGGTCCTTTCTTTCTTTTGCACAAATAATTCATGAAAATGTTAAAAAGACGGAACAAATTCAGTAAAATAAAGCTCTTCCAATTTGCCTGGCCCCAGCTGGAAACATTTCTTAGCTTTTCTGCTCTATATTTTTATATGATATAGATACAATATCTAATATAGTGGTATTTCTTTTTGTGGCATTTCCCACAAAAATATTACACTTGAAGAATCTGAAATTTTAGAAATTCCATGTCACCTAACTCTGTTCCTAAAAAGGAAACCAAAAAAGGCATTTCTAATAACCACATTACACAGTGTAAATAATTAATGAGTTTCTATTCCAATCATTCTGAGGACAAATATCTTGAATAAAAATGAGGAATATTTCCCAAGTGTTTTCCATTCTAATATTTGAAGGGGTTTGTGCTTGTTTTGAAAGTTAATGCATTAATTATCATTTGGGGAAAACATCCTTTTGCAGTAAATAGTAATTGACAATAGCTAAAGAAGCAAATAAATGCCTCCAGAAGCTCATTTATGCAAAAGAAATGAAAAAAAAAAAAAAAGAACTCAGATTTATTGTAAAGCCACTACTGGGCTAGACAAATACACATACCATTTGATTAACTCACATTGCAACCCTGTGAGTTAGGTGTTATTCCCCACCCCTAATACTTATCCCCTGCGCCATACATACCACCACCGATTTTCCTGATGAGGAACTAAAAGTCAGAGAGATTAAGTAACTTGCTCGATTTTCATGAGGTGGACCTGAAAAGATCTGTCTTCAAAGCGCAAGATCTCTATGCAGTAAGCTGTTGGACATTTAGGTTCAAATGATGTTGAATGTAAGATAGGAAAAATGTTATAGGAAAATGTTGTAGGAAAAAGGTTAGTTCTTTTTTTCACTTTCATGTAGTAGTTCTGTACTTCTTGGCAAGAGGGTGTACTGAACCCAAAATAATAGCCTCTGTTATACTGTAGACTTTGGGCTTTTCAATATATGAATGACGATTGCATCTGTGGCATGTTCTAATTGAGGAAACACTTCTGAGCAGACTTTTCCACTTCTTTACCCTGTGAGTCAGCTGGGAATTCACTAGGATTTGCCTGTTTAGACACTACTGCTATACGCTTGGCAATACCATTTCTTGCTGTTCTGGCTCCTTTTATTATACTGCATGACTGGAATTTTAGGGAGAAAAAAGGAACCATTTCCCTAAATTAGATTAACCTTTGCACCTTTGGCAGCTCAAGTTAATCCCAAAACTACCCTGAAGATGAAGCAGGATCTGGAGCACAAGGACTCTACTTCACCAGGTTGAGTTAGAAAATTATATCCAAGTAGAATGACAACCAGAGAGAAAAATGAGGGCATGTGCATAAAAAGTCACCTTTCCCTGGATCTAAAGCATGAGGTTGAAGAGATTTAAGAGCTGGCTGTAAGATTCAAATGAGCTATATTAAAAGTATCTGGTTGGATCAGAGTTGGAAAAAAAAATTGTTATTCATGTGTCCAATACCCTAACTGATAGTTGCAAAAGAAGTAGATTGACAGAAGTACTTGATAGCTGCCCATTATTCCCTGGAAAAGATAAAGGGGAAAACTAAAAAAATGCTAATTTTGATTCAACAATTCCATAAATTACTCAGTGCTCACCACGGTAAGTGTAGTTACCATCTGTCATATATTATTATTGACTATATTCCTTATGTTGTGCTTTTCATCCCTGTGGCTTATTTATTTTATAACTGGAAGTTTATGCTTCTTAATCCTTTTTATCTATTTCACTCATTCCCCCATCCACCTTCCTCCTGGCAATCACCAGTTTATTCTGTATACTTAAAAAGCAATAATTTATATATATATAATGTATATACTTATACACTATAATATATGTGTATACAATATATATTTATACACATGTAAAATATATATTATATGTATATATAAGATATGTGATCACATATAATAATATAGAATATGATCATATATATAGAAATATATGTTATGTATAATATATTGTATATTATATATAATGTATATTTAAACATAAGTTCAGTCACATAGTGTTTTATATCTTATGCCACTGGCTAATATTTGATTTTGATATAAAGAGCAGTTCAAAGTAGCATAGATATCCTAGAGTATAGTAAATATGGATGATTAACAGAAAAATATTAAAACTCAATTAAATAGAAAAAAGTAGATGACAAGAAGGAATACATATGTTGTTAATATTTATGAGTCATAATCATTCAATATAATATAAGTGACCAATAAGGGTGCTCTTAATGAATGTTTGAATTAATGAATTCAATATATATGGTGAATTAATTTTCAAAATTTGCATTTAATATGCTATAAGGATTCATATCTTTTGGAAACATTCTCCGTGGTAATATTTATTCTATTGAGACATTCATAAATTGGTTTAGCAGAATATATACACTCCTAATTTAAGCAAAAGCATAGTTTCCAATAGCCTATTTATGAAATATAATTTAGAATGTTATTTATTTAAAAGAGAAATATGAGATTATGAATGCCTTGATTTCATTTTAACTATTTCAAAGGAAGGAAGGGAAATAATGAAGGGAAAATGTGAGTCTTTTATGGCTTAATTAAGCATTATAGTATTGCAAATCCTCTTTCTATGATTTTCTCAAATTTTGCAATTACGGAATTGTTTTTGGGTAGTCATACAGAAATGATTAAGAGAGTAGAAAAGAGGATCAATAAGAAAAGATTAAAGGGACTGTCATTTTTCAGCCTAAGGAAGAGAGAGAAGGCTGAAAGTCTTCAAATATATGGGGTTTTAAACTTTGGATGGTGATTAGTTGCTATTAATTTATGTCGGCAATGGAGGAGAGGAAATGCGTGAGACTGCATCATGAAGAATTTAGATTAGACACAAAGAATATCTGACTATGAAAATGAAGAACTAAGGAATGCTGTTTGTTTCGTTATTCAACAATTATGTTTGCATTTGAGTATAAAATTTCCCAAGCACAATGTATGGCTCTTCCATGCACACTGTCTTCCTACGAAATTTTTACAGGACATGTTCTCATTACACTAAACTTGAAAGCACAGAAAAACATGAAGCAAAAAGTCACCTTCATGGTCATCCCTCTAAAAGAATTCATGCTAGCATCACATATTTATTTTTCTTGCAAATATTTTGTCAATGTATTGATATATTTGTGTTAATAAAATCAAATTTTCATTTTAAAAACCAGAACTATCAGAAACCACATAAAAATATAAATAACTTCCATAGTAATATGTGTTTCCTTTTCCATTAACCTTACATTATAGGAAATTTCTCTCATCGTATACTGCTTTTGAAAACATAACATTTCAGGGCACCTGGGGGGCTCAGTGGGTTGAGAGTCTGACTCTTGATTTCTGCTCAAGCCGTGATCTGGGGTCCTGAGATGGAGCCGCAGTCAGGCTACTCAGTCAGCAGGTGGTCAGCTTGAAGTTCTCTCCTGCTGCTCCTTCCCCCCACCCTCTCTCTCTCTCTCAAATAAATATATAAATTAAAAAAATCTTTACAAAAAATGAAAATGTAACATTTCATTATATGGATATGCCATAATTTAATCAACTTACTTTTAAACTTTTGGGTTATCCCATTTTGTAATCATCAAAATAAGCATTCCTGATGTCCTTCAGTGTATATTTTTAATCAATTTCTGATTATTTATTTAACTTATATTTCTACACGTAGAATTACTCGAACAGAGGGTCTGAGCAATTTTAAGCCTTTACAAATCTTGACAAACTGTTCCACAGCACAGATACATCTTGTTAACGTCACCATTTTTAAGTAACAAGTGATTAAAGATCAAAGTAACTGTTTCCTCGTCGTTAGTCCTGTACCACGGAACCATGATGGACTTTTTTTCCACTTAGAAATTTTTTTCCACTTAGAAAAAAGAACACACGCCAAGAAGGACCTTAAAACCTGACATCAGCGGAGGTTTACTAAACCGTATCAATAAGATCACGTCATCCTCAAGAAAAGCATGTTTCCAATAAAAAGGAAATGTCAGCCTGGAGCATTTTTATTAACCATCTCCCCCTCTCACCTTCGGCCCCGCTCTGGCTGAGCACTTCCTCCGTCTGGTTTATTTGTATTAGAAATAAGTGGATTCATTAGCTAGTGCCACTGGTGGGTAGGCCAGGCCTGAGAGTGTCCAATAACAGATAATCGTTGTATTTATCATGGGGTGACTGATGTTTACTTTGTTGATGGCCCCAGGAGCTGATGTAATCGGAGATAGGTCTTTGTTTACTTCTTGTTTTACTGATAATGCTGACCCATTTGAAACCAGTGAGAAAGAAAAATAAACATTCTGTTAGAGAGTACCTGTAGTAACTTCTCCTGGTGACTCTTGGAACCTCTTCAAAGGCTTCTTTTAACCCCCTTCTGCCCCTTTATCTTGTCTCTCTTCTCCCAGTTAAACCCAAAGTCATCAATATCCAACCAAATAAAAAAAAGCACATTAAAAACATCAAAGACTAAAATGATGACTTAAGGAGAGTTTTTATCTGGCACCGAATTTTTTGTGTGCTCAAGTGTTTTTTGAGTCGATTATTTACTAGTGACGTATATTTTTAACTGAGCCTGTCTACAGCAATTGAAATATCCCTTTAGAATGTTCAGACGTATTTTTCCACTCTGGCTTGTTGGTTCCGTGTCTTTGGATGGGTTGAAATGATTTTCTTCTGGACAATATGAAAGAAAGATGAAGTGAGAGAAACATTTTTTATAACTACTAATAACATCTTTAATGGAAATGTATTATTGTGCCACACACTTTATTAAGCTATTTGTTACATTATCTTAATAATCTACATGGCAAATATTCATATTTTACATATGGAGAAAGTGAGATGTAAAGAAGTTAAATAACCCCTAAGGGCAGAGGGCTGGCGATTAGTGGATGTGGACACAGCCGCACACTTGCCTGAGCCTGGAATCCATATTCCCGGCTATAACACTGGGCAGCCTCTGTGCTTTATAATTCCAAATATGTGTAAAACTGATACAAAACAAATGTATTGGAATCTGTGCATTCTAGTGAGTAATGCCCATTCAGCTAGACTGGATGTGTGCCCATTACCTTCATAGACATAACACTTAGCTCAGGAATTACTAGGCACTTCTCATTTCTTTAATTGTCCCCCTGAGGAACCCAGACTGTTTCGCCACTGTTCAAACCATTTTTGCTATTCCAGTTTTGAATTATATTTATTTGTAATTTGAGTTGCAAGTAAATGAACTTTATTATTTCATCACTCATACCTTTAAAATTATATATATATAATTTATTTTTGGATGCAATGTATATGTATACATTACTTTTCTACCAAAAATTAGTTGTTATATTTGCCTTTTTTATGTGTGCTTAAAAAAAATTATATTGAATCTCAAAGAATTACCATGTCTTAAACAGTGGGTCCTGAAAGGAATTTCACTAGAACTTGAGGAGTCACAACGCCGTTAGAAAAAAGTCTCTAACAACCACTTTTAGGGACGATTGTTTGTGTTGAGTTTTAATAAATTCATTAAAAAGCATTCATGTTACTTTATACTTATACATATTATATTCAGTCTATATATATTTTTAAAAATTGTGTTGCATGTAGTTAAAATGCATGGTGTGTTTGGAAAGCTAACAATTATTTCCCTGAAGAAAACTTATTAGTTAAAACATGTGGGCCATAAAAGATAAAAATCAGAGGCACTCCCCCCAGAGCCACTTTGGTCTGTAGCCTCATAAGGATGGTGACTGTCACATCTCCCACTCCTGGTTTATTTGCTTTCAGACAATTTGGCAGCTGTACCACCACCAGCAGCCTGAGAGCTCAATCCATACTTCATAATAAGATACTTGGAATAGAAGAGGGCTTGGGAGGACATTTTAAAAATAAATGAAATAAAGATGTTGCTAAAAGTGATCTTCTGAGATTAATAAGCCTGACAGGAAAAAAAAAAAGTTTCAACTCGAAATCAGTGTAAACTCACCAAATGGTTTTCTCTGTCATGGAAGGCAGTGATGCTGGTGTGCAATCCAGGGTGTTCAGCCTCTTGGCACCGTTAAAACTTACGCCAGATCTTCAGTTCAGATAAAAACCTGGGTTCTTAGAAGAAAAATCCATTTTGACTGTTGCATTCATTTTCCGAGAATACGATAGCGGGGAACGTTTGGAAACAGTTCTTGGTGGTTGAATTCAGTTGAAGAAACACAGAATAAGGGGGTGTTAATGTTGAGAGCTCCCCTACACCAATAATGGCTTACCCAGGCTGGGGCTACAGTATCACACAGTGTCTATGTGGAGCAGACAATTACGAAGAGCTGTAATGAGAAGGATATTTACGATGATATCAAAATGAGGTGTGGTTGGAGTTTCATATAAATTCCCCTCGCTCATGCAATAAGGAACCCTAAGATTACTGTGATGGGGAAAATGATCACTGTTTCTCGTTCTGGGTTAATTTTGTTTCTTGAATTAAATTTTGCTCCTCCTTTTCTATGCATTCAAAATTGTTTCTTCCTATGTCAGCTTGTATTCAGATCTGAAAAGGTTCATACATGAGACACTAAGACACCTTTCTTGTGGCCGAAGAGCTTTGTGGGGATGTGTGCTTTGTGTGTAACTTGGGTAAAATATTATAACAACAACAACAACAACATTGAATGTTTACTTTGCACAAGGAACTTACTTGATCTTCATGGCAACATTTGGTTTAGTACTTTTTATGTATGTCGAACCTGAGGTGTATAAGGTAATTATCCCAAGGTTAGATCAGTAGTAAGTGACAGAGCTGGGCTTTTAATCTGGGGAGTGTGAGAGCCACGTTTTTCCTTGAACTGCCGCTCACACGGGTGCAGTCATACAGCCTCTGGGAAAGGACCTTCAAGCTTTCCACAGTAGACAGTCCAAAAACCTGTTCAAACTGTGGCTGAAACTCACACACCTAGTTGGAGGGAAGAGCCAAGGTCCTGAAGCAGAGGGAAATCCAGAGGGAAATTGGACACTGGTAGGTGTGGAGGAAAACAGGAGACGAGGCCAAGGTGACATGAGAGAGAAGCCAACCAGCTCAAGCCTTACAGGCCAAGTCCAAGTGTGGTTTTTATCCATAGAACATGGGAAGCCAATAAAGCACTTTGCCAATTAGCATTTTTAAAAAGTTCACTCTGGAATCAATTAGAAAATTTATCTGAAATGCAGGAGACTGAGTAGATGCCAGGATCACCTAGAGGCAGATTCAGTTACCTAGGAATTCATGAGGGGTTTTAGATTAAGGGCTGATGGTGCGAGGGTGTGCTATGAAGCCCAAGTAGCCCCCACTCTCCCTCTGGCCCAAACTTGGACGCCAGTTAGGGCTGGGTGTTAGTGTGTAGACACCCTGAATATGATACTTTAGCCTTTAGGTGATTTTTAAAAAATTGTAACTTGCTAATGGAAAGTTCTTTTTATTTTCAATATAATTCGTGACAATCATTCTTGAACATGAGTCAGGTCATTTGAAATAGATAAGAAAGCAACAAAGAAAAAAAGCCCATGTTAAATTTGCTATGATCACTAATATAAATATCAGAAATAGTAATTTGTTGTCTTGGGGTCCTCATTCTAGAATTAAAAAGACAAACAAAATCTGGCCTGAAACAATAGTGAAAAAGTTAACACAAAATTATGAGGCCATTTGCTTTTCTTAATTCAGCTTGCAATATGACTTCAATATTTTCACAAGGATTGGAATCATTTTCTATGTAAATCTGTATTGTAGCATTAGCTTTCAGGTAAGGAAAACTCTCATATAATAGGAAATAATTTTTTACTTGATAAACTTTCTATTTGTATTTTAGTTTAATAATATTATACAGAGTCTAGATTATAGGTCTAATTTTGAATAGCAGAAATACTAGTTTGTCATACCTTTACATATTCAAAATATACAGTTCAATTATAAATCATGAGAAATTAAAGTATGGGCTTCAATTCCTACATAACCCTCAATAGCCTTAGCCCAGGTTCTGACCTACTGGCCTACCAGACTTCACTTCAAGTGTGCATAAACACATGTTGAAAGAAAGTTTATTGAGATTTCCATTAGGAATGACCACTACTGGGAAATATAATTTATTAGACTGTCTCTTACAGGAATAAAGCAAGCCAGCTTGATCCAGAATTGAAAAGAACATTGTTTGTATCCCAGGTAATCCAGTAAAATATTTCTGAATATGCTTATATTTATACTTCAAATAAGGATTGATGAAAAGCTCAATGATATGTGACTTTTCTATACCTCTTTTTAAGAGAAGATTACTAAACGTCTATTTATCTAAAGCATCTTCTGTTTATAAAGGATGTGAAAACTGTGCCCTGAAGACCAACTAACTAAAATTAAAATATTTGTGATCATCAAGGTGACCCCAGTGAAAGGCCTGGACAAAAGAGACACAAAGAGGATTATAGTCTCAAATTCTACACACAAGTTGGGAAGAACCACTCTCCTTTTCTTCGTCAGCTGAGTTCATGGAAAGCCAAGTGTTTATTTTTGGTCTATAGGGAATCTAGGGCGGCTCATTGTTTGTACAAAGTTACTTCAGTGACTGATTATTATTAATGACCCTCCTGAAAGAATTTCAAGTTACACAGAATTCGAGTTTCAAAATTAACGTATATATCAGGCCTGTCCATTTGAATAGGAAGATTCTCATGATGGCCCTTGCTTGCAGTGGACAAGATTGAAATAAGCCATGCTGGACCCAGGTCTTCATGGACTTTCCCATGAAAGTCCTAGTTAGGTGAGACATTTTAGTGACCTTGGGGACATTACCTAGAAACTTGGCTGGAAGTACAGTGAGCCTATGATTTATTGTAAAAACAGCTACAAGTTTGCAAATTAAAGATGGTATTCTTCATAATGATGGCAGGGCAATGGGTATAAATTATAATTGTCCTGGGAAAACTAGAAAAGAAACAAGAACCAAGAAATAAAATAAAAAGTCTTATGAATACCCCAAAATGATGTCAAGAAAAGGTGACAAATAAGCAGCTTATTATAAGAGGTTATTCTGAAATTTTACTCAAAATGGTATTTCTCTTATTTTAGATACAATTTGAATAAATTTTCCTTAATTGTGCCTTGCATATTGCTAGAATGGTCTGGATTCCTTAATAAGAGGTAACAGTTGGAAATCCACAAGGGAAACATGAACAGAAAAGCTACTCCCCAAAATGGCACAGAAAGTATTAATGGGGAAAAAAAAGAAAAAGAAAATTAGTAGTTGTGGGTTGTTTCATATGTTAAAATTTTGCAAAGCCTCAAAAACATCACATAGGAGGTCCTTTGGGACTGTAAAACCCCAGTGTAGAAACTCCATTGCCTGGCTTTATATCAAAATATTCTCATCTGGATGGGTTTTTCTTTTCTGCTAGAGCAATTTCCATCAACCTATAAGTAGTTATTGAGTTTCTTACATTGCTGTAACTGTGTACAATTTTCCAAGTATCCTTGGCATTTGGCCCTTAGTTTCTACAGTCATGTAGTGAGAGAATCAGATCCAGTGTAAATCTGGTTTACTCTGAGCAGGAAGACTCATTCAAAGTGTCGAGTATCGCTGCTCTCCTCAAGACTTTTCTACACTTCTCACAAATATTTTAAAAGATGTCTTAGTCCATATGTACAATGGAATATTATGCCTCCATCAGAAAAGATGAATACCCAACTCTTGTATCAACATGCACAGGACTGGCGGAGATTGTGCTGAGTGAAATAAGTCAAGCAGAGAGAGTCAATTATCATATGGTTTCGCTTATTTGTGGAGCATAAGGAATAACATGGAGGACATTAGGAGAAAGAAAGGAAAAGTGAATTGGGGGAAATGGAGGGAGAGATGAACCATGAGATACTGTGGACTCTGAGAAACAAACTGAGGGTTTTGGAGGGGAGGAGAGTGGAGGGTTCGGTGAGCCTTGTGATGGGTATTAAGGAGGGCAAGTATTGCATGGAGAACTGAGTGTGGTGCATAAACAATGAATTTTGGAACACTGAAAAAATAAAATAAAGTTAAAAAAAAGATGTCTAGACACTTGTTAAAATTCATTAACAGAATAAATGAATAAAAAGGCAAATACATTCTAGATTCTTCTTTGTTGCTGTTTCCTCTGACCAATTGCATAATTACCTTCATTTCTCTGATTCCTTGTGGGAGAAGAGGATCACACCTCAGTCAGCAGTTCCGTGGGACCAGGAAAAGGAGAGAGTTGACAGAGTAACTTTGTCCTGACGATGCAGGATGAAATCCTTTTTCTAAAGAAACTATTTAGCAAAAAACTGATTTTACATGCAAGAGGAAGGAATCACCACAACAATTTAAGACATTTTTGTCTGTTAAGAATAAAGAGAGAGACACATACACACAAACACATGTTCTTCCTAAAAACACGCATAGATTATCCTAGTTGAATTTTGGCATCTCAGAATCACTGTCATGTGCCAGTTCCTCCTTTGTGCAGATTTTAGTGCCAGTATTCAGGAATTATGTCACATCCTCTGGTGACAGAAATAAAAGGAGCTGAATATTGGGGAGTAAAAGGGAAATCATGAGAGGATGTGGTTGAGGCAGAGCATTTCTTCTGTTCAGTCCGTGGTGAACACTGGGGAAGAAAGTACAGCCAGGCTCTCTGTGGAGAGGAGAAGTGAGGCTTGTGTTGGAGGTGCCATTGTGGTGGGTTCCCCATGAAGTTGTCACAGGCCTGAGAAGAGATTTGAGGGACACAGAGTCTTCTAGGACCAGCAAATTAAATAGGAGCTTCCTAAAACATCTCAAAGATCAAAGTTACTCTTGGTCTCAGGATCAGGGAATAGGTTGGAATCAAACCTTCAAATTATAAAATCCAGCAGTGATTGTCATAAATGTCCAGACCTTGAAAAAAGACTCCCTTAGAAGGCATATTATCTCAATAAAGGAAAGCAAAGATGCAAGTAATCTTTTTGAATTTATAGGAAAGGGAAAATTTTGGTGAATAAAAATGGGTTTCATTATAGCCTTAACACTAACTTAGGTATATCATGAGTAGCATTTACTGTTTTTATAGTTTCATTTTAATAAATATATATATTTAATAATGAATATGGCTTTCTTCTAAGTCTTCCAACTGTCTATTTTTAATCCCATTTTTCCCCCTGAAATTTCAAACACTGTGTTTCTTTTACATAGTTTGGAGCTGAAACTCCTTCAGTTTGCAGGACTCTTCTTGGATTATATATAGCAGTAGGATTGTTTTACTTATGATCCCAGAAATAATCATTATACATTGACTGTCATTTGGGAGAACACTCTCTTGCTCTTGCTTAGATAACTGGACAGCCAAAGCTGGGTACAAATAATTTTACCTTGTTCCGGAATTATCCTGTAATGCTGTTGACTTGGGATATTAATGGGAATTTATGGAACTATGCCTGTCCCTTGCCTAAATATGACTATTCAAATTCATTTAGTAGGTGTATATATTAGCGTGCTAGTGCTATTCTTACAAAGTACCCCAGACTGTGTAGATGTAAGTGACGAAAACTGATTTCCTCTCAGGAAGACCAAGAAGACTAGAAGACCAAGATCAAGATGTCAAAAGGAGTGGTTTCATGAGGTCTCTCTCTTTGGTCTATACCTGTCATCTTCTCCCTAGGCCATTCCATGATCTTCCCTATGTATCTGTGTCCTAATATCTTTTAATAAGGACACCAGTCATATTGCATTAGGGCTCACCTAAATTACCTCATTAATCATTTCTCTAATGACCCTGTCCCCAAATGGAAACATATTCTCAGGTTAAGACTCCAACATGTGAATTTTGGGGAGACATCATTCAGCCCCATAACAGTCCATAAGAGTCTACCTATAACACTTAGGATGTTAATCTTACAATTAGTATCATTTGAGGGTAGACTGTACCCTAGCCTTTTGGTAATAATGTGTTCTTGCCCTGTTTTACCAAATGTTTCTTTCTTAGACCAACTTTGAGGAAATAAAATACAAGCAAATTCCTCTCCTTCCTGACATATGACCATAAAGAAAACCAGTGTGGATAACTAATCCTGGGGGGACCAGAGGTTAAAACACTGGTGCCCCACATGGTACATTAGCATCAATGACAACCATTTAACACATAATCTATTCCTTGCGTTGTAGGGCTCTGAGCTGCGCACACCAGGAAAACAGAGTCCTGGGGTCCCTGTTGTGTTATTTACCTCTGCTTTGAGCTGTTAAGTCCACCACAGCCATTTAGTAAATTATCAGTTTTCTTATTGGCCCTAAATCGTGCCTAATTAAAAATCTGACCTCCACAAGCTAGACCTCTTCCTAAAGAGACAGAACATAAACAGGAAAAATCAGCTAATTGCTACAAAAACTGCTTTTGTGGCACTGTAATTGGACCTCAGTGAAACAAATGAACCCACTGGGGATTCCTTAATGAATGTTTAACTGCAAACGGTAGTCGGGCACTTAAGCAGCTAGGCTGACGGTCCCTAATGAAATCAAATAAAATCAAATAAAAGAATCTGGCATTTTTACTAACCAGATTTCTTGGCACTATGACATGAAGAATAATATATTTCTGAGTAAATAAATATAGGAAAAGTTATAAATGGTGCAGCAAAAACTTGGTTGAAATGGCTCAGATTACGCTTAGAAAAATACAACCCACAGAAAAATCTCAACAAAGTGACACATGCTGTTTAATTTCACACATGGCTCTCTCTGTCATGAAAGTCACTTGAGGGAACTACTAAGTTTGAGTTGGACTGTTTTCTTATCGACACTTACGAAAAGTGCAATTGCTTTTCTTTACCTTTCTTTCAGAAATTCAGCTCAAAGTATATTTTAAAAGTGACAAACATTCCCATCACAGTTTACAATGTTATCAAGGTACTTCCTTAGAGGGTCACTGACATTTCTAATTCATTATTTCCTTGCCTAATAGATGATAAATAAATTCTAATGACAGGGATGTAGCTTTATAATTTAGATGTCTTCCCTGATTATATCCATTTTGAAGGAAATATTAATAAATTATTATTATCATTATCAATAATTTAATGATGTGTACCTACGAGTTGTGACTAAGACTAATACCACTTGGGGCACATGGATGGTCTAGTCAGTTAAGAGTCCAGCTCTTGATTTTTGGCTCAGCTCATGATCTCAGGGTCCTGGGGTTGAGTCTGCACTCAGCTCCCCACTCAGCAGAAAATTTGTTCAAGATCCTCTCCCTCCTTCACTGCCCCTCCCGTCCACTCAAGCACTCCTCTCTCTCTAATAAATAAATAAATCTTTAAAAAAACCGGCTACTCCTCACTAGCATTTGTATGCTCTCTCTTTCCTTGCATCCTGTGAGTTTCAGTCCCCTGTGCATCTAGGCTGGGGACATAGGATAACTTCTGAGTTACGAATGGTTGGAAGAAATGGTGTATGCCACTTCTAGGCCTGGCCCATAAATATCTCCAGGACCTTCCACTTGGTCTTGGTTTTTTGCTCTTGGTATATGATTGTAGAAGACTTTGGAGATGCAGAAAGTGGTGAATGAGGCTAAACACTGAAGATCTTAAATCATTATCCCCAATCTTACAATATTACAGTACCAGCATTTTCCAGGAGCCTATTAAACATGAAAATAATTGGACCCCAACCCAAACCTACTGAGTCAGAAACTCTGGGAGCAGGTCCAACAATCTGCTTCAGCACGTCTCCAGGTGATGCTGGTGTATTTTAACATGTGAGTATCATGGTTCTTGTGATATGCAAGGAACTGAAGTCCCTGAACAAATGTACAGACAGAGAACCAATCCTTCCCTGCCCTAAGTAATTGGAGAGTAACACAAGCAAGAGGTAACTCCCAATTATGCTAAAATGCTGGAAGTGTTTTCTTGATATGATAAGCCCTCACTAATATACCAGTACAGACATCTTTCACATAAACTGCATCCTGTTAGTTTCACCTTCTTTTAAATCCTGATGGGGTCATAGAATAACTCCTGACCAATGGAATATGGGAAGAAGTAATGCAGGTCATTGTAGGCCTGGTCCATAAACACCCCTTAGATCTTCTGTATGGTTTTTATTTTCATTGTTGCTCTTTGGATGGATGTAGAGGACTAAGCAATCCCAGAAGAGAAGTATTTTTAGTATCTACATTTAGAAAATGGGGGAACTGATGTCTAAGTTAAGTAGTTTAGCTGGAATTACATTTCTTCTTAGTACTAGTTAAGCCAGTAAACCCACTGATAGTATATGATGTATAGTGGGGATCCTCATGGAAGAACTTACTATTGAATTTTCAATATGTTACTTCATTTTTTCTTTCTCAATATCAATTTTCCCTTTATGTACTTACTTCATTAAATATTTATTAATAATAAAATCACTTACATATCATTTTGGATGCTTCATTATTTCTAATCTTTTATGTCTTCAATAAAAATTTATTGAGCACTGGCTATTTGCTGGGAGCCCTCTAGAAAATAACTTCTTCCTTACATATAGTTATTATTTTACTATAGTTCAGTAGGCTCCAAAGAGAGCTATATCCAAGTAATAACTTGGAAAAATATATTACAAATGCTTATATGATTTAGCAAATAGTATTTAAAGTACAGTGTTATGGAAAAAAATCTAGAATAAGTCAACAGTCCAATTTTTTTGTGGGTGTTCTTGTTCTGCCACAACCTAACTGTAAACTTCACAAGTCATTTTAGACCCTAGTTCTCAACAACTTTTAAAAGCAAAATCAGGGGGCACCTGGGTGGCTCAGTGGGTTAAAGCCTCTGCCTTCAGCTCAGGTCATGATTCCAGGGTCCTGGGATCGAGCCCTGCATCAGGCTCTCTGCTCATTCTCTCTCTCCCTGCCTCTCTGCCTACCTGTGATCTCTGTCAAATAAATAAATAAAATCTTAAAAAAAATTTAAAAAAAAAGCAAAATCAGAAATGGTGCTAAATGACCTCTAAAATCTTTTCCACCTTTAGATCTATGATTCAAATGCAAAAATCCTAAATTTAGAATCCAGGTAGGATCAAGGAAATTGTGGTTAGTGATTCATTATCCACACCCCCCCCCCAACTTTTTGGAAAAGAAAAGAAAAATTATTCTTCTACCTTAGGTTGCTGAGAATGGTATAAAAGACCTTGGTCATGTCCCCAGTAGGAGCAGTATTTGTTACAAAACCAGCAACAGTCCTTGCTGTTACAAATTGCCTTTCATGGGGCTACAAAATAATTGCTTTAAACATGGTCAGCCAATCAGGATCATTACATGGCCTCATGATGTGAATGACTACCATCTGGAATTATTCAGTGTGGCAGCCCTGCAAACAAGATCACTTAGAGCCACTTATTATATATTATTATATTCTAAGTCACAGGCTCAAGTTGCATCTCTCCCAAGCTGGACAACTTACTTTAAGTCTTAATCTTCACTGGCCTCATCTTCTAAATAAACATATTCATATTATATACCACACTTGTTAATATTATATACCTGACTTGTTGAGGACATTGTCATATCCTCATTGTCAGACTCAAATGGGTAGTTATAGAAAGGCTCTTCATTACTGTAATATCTTATTTGCATATTTGTGGCTAAGACATTTTTATTTTTCCTTCAGAATCTTAAATTCAGTTTAAAAAAAGTTACTGTCTGTGATAGATTTTCTGATTCAGATTAATTACAAGGATCTATTGGAATTGGTAACCCAAGTTACTAAATTAATTTAAAACACAGTTTATTATTTTCTGAGTGTGTCTAGTACTTGAAATAACTCCTAGCAAATTGTTTTCAAGTAGAGATCCTTTGGGACTACTTAAATAAGTAGTTAAGACTCATTGAAATTAGCAGCCCTCATTTGCATACAAACAAAATAGTGTGTTAAGGCCTTTAAAAACTGTTCAGTGGTATGAATTTAAATTCTGGGCCCTAAGGAACAGTATGTACACCTGTAATTCATGGAAGCCTAGCTGTTTACTTGTAGCTCGGAGCCACAAACTCATTTCTTTAAGCAGTGAACTAGTCCAGGAAAATGTATCTTGCAGGCTTTTAGAACCCAATGTACTTTATCTTAGTTTCTTAATGTCTTGGTTCTCACTTTCAGAGTTTTTCCCAGGTTTGCTATCCTTGTATGTAAGGAATGGGTGGAGTCTGGGGGCTTTGGCAAAAGATGAGCCACAGGATTTTCCAAATAGGTGGGTGAGATGCTAACTGAAGCAGCAGACAGATATTCCCATCCACACAACCTCCTGCACCCACTCCAGCCCCCACCTGTGTAATTCTGATTGACTTTGGACATTTTTGAGCCCCTAGTTTTTATCACATCCCGCAGTCTTAGAGGCTGAAAATTAGTGGTTGAAATTGGAATCTAATATCTAGCTAGCAGCTCTCTCATCCATTCAATTAATTCCTATTTATTGAACCTAGATTATGGCTATTAGTAGTGCACTGTCAATTAAGGCACTTTCACTGAACTCGGGAGTGACAAGTACGGAGGAATTTTCAATGAAATGTGCTAAGGACTACAATAGGAACAATCATTGGTTACCATGGTAACAAATCAGGAGCTCTTAATTTGATATAGGGATTTAAAAAATATTGCCTGCAGGAGGTTATGGTGAGATCTAAGCAAAGATCTGAAAGACATCTAAGAATTATTTAGGTAAATTTAATGGTGCACAAAGGTTTTTCCAATATATGCAAATCCTCAAAGGCAAGAGAAATTATAAGGCAAGTATTTAGTGACTTATAGCCTCTCCCATTTTTATGTAAAAATTATTGTGAGGACAGCAAAAAGGATTTCTTTTTTAGATGTGAATACCACCTCCTGATATGAAGAGTATTGTTACCCATCCCACTTCATTTTTACATATGATCATAGATAAATATTGTTAGAATTTTGTTTTTTAAAGGAGTAGTTCTTTGGGGCACCTGGATGGCTCAGCCAGTTAATTATCCAACTCTGGATTTCAGCTCAGGTCATGATCTCAGGGTCCTGGGATGGAGTCAAGCTCCATACTCAGTGGGGAGTCTGCTTCAGGATTCTCTCTCTCTCTCTGACCCTCCCCCTGCTTTCTATCTCCCCCCATGAATATGCAAATCTTAAAAAACAAAACAAAACAAAAAACAAAGGAGTACTTAAAGAGGTAAGCTTACCCCCAGGGAGTTTTAATCTCCATGGTTAAAATATTGACCAAATGAGAATTCAGAGATAACTAGTCTGATCTCAGTATATGATGTTTAGGGTAGGTTCTGGTCTCAGTATATGATGTTGATGATAAGTTATGTGTTGTTTGTTTCTTTATCCACTGATTCAGAGTCCCAAGGAGCCTGACAGTGGTTTCAAAAGGTCTCAGGCTAATCCACAATGTTGAATTAAAGCTAGATATTTTTACTAAGAATTATTCACATGGATCATATCTCTACCGGAAGATTCATGACTGACCACCGTGGACCTACAATAAGGCCAAGGAAAAGACATATATACAGTGCATAGTAAATAATGTGTTCCAATGGACTGTTTTTTCCTCATGCAAGGATACATGTTGGAAAAAACAACAACAACTTAAGAGTAATGAAAATTACAAACAAAAGACAAAAAACAAACAAAAAACAAACATTTTAATGAACAAGATAAAATTTGGGAACCTATATTCAACACTGGACCAACCAGATATAATTTCAGAAGCCACTTATTTTATCTTTTCTTTTTTTTTAAATTATTTTTATTTTTATATTTATTTATTTATTTATTTTACTTTTTTTTTCCTACTTATTTTCAATATCTAAAATTAACCTGGAGCAAATAGTGCAAAAGACAGAAAAGAGTAAGATAAAAAGAGAAGTGGACAAGAGGCTCCTTCAGGAAGGATCATACCAAAAAGAGCCATGATTACAGTAGTGAAATGAGATATGCATTGGAGGTACCAATGAAAAGAAATGAAGAGAAAGAAACAAATAATATTTGATGCAAACCCTAGAAATCTCCCTGAAGTAAAAAAAAAAAAAAAAAAGAACAAACATTAAAGTGATAAGATAAAAGAGTTCAGTTTTTCATGACACATGCTAACCTAAGAAGTAGGAAACTTACAAGATCAGCAGAGCTAAAAAGTATTAACTGTGGGACTCCTGGGTGGCTCAGTTGGTTAAGTGTCTGCCTTTGGCTCAGGTCATGATCCCACATGGGCTCCTTGCTCAGTGAGGAGCCTGCTTCTCCCTCTCCCTGCCACTCCCCAGGCTTGTGCTCTCTTTCTTTCTTTCTGTCAAATAAATAAATAAATAAAATCTGAAGTAAAATACTTATTCCAGAATTTTGAAGAAAAGAGACAATGTTTCAACCATTTTTTTTTTTACAGATTTTATTTATTTATTTGACAGACAGAGATCACAAGTAGGCATAGAGGCAGGCAGAGAAAGAGAGAGGAGGAAGCAGGCTCCCTGCTGAGCAGAGAGCCCCATGCAGGGCTGGATCCCAGGACCCTGAGATCATGACCTGAGCCAAAGGCAGAGGCTTAACCCACTGAGCCACCCAGGTGCCCTGTTCCAACCATTTTAAGTTCAAAAATGATTTTTTTTAATCTCTTAAAATGTCATAAAGAAATACTTCAACACGTAGGAAGATAGAAAATATGCCAACTTACATGTCATTTTGAAAAATAAAATATAATCTGTCTGTGGATATCGGCTAATAAGAGAGAAATACAATTGAGATTCTCAGAAATTCTAGGGCTTCATCTTAAAGGACTAAGGGAAAGCACTCATATAATTAAAATTTAGTCCTAATAATTGGAAAAGGAATTATCCAAAATAAATCATAAGGAGAAGAGACATAATATTAAATAAGTTATTCACAGTAATCTCATTTCCTGTTAACAAAGATAAGATAGAGGAAAGGATGATATTTAAGGATGATGTACTAAATTTTATTCCCTTGATAACATTAACAGAAAATCACAAATTTAAACAGTACAAAGCAAGTAATATTAGAAAACAAGAAGTTATAGGAGATGGTCCATACCTACCTCAGCCTTCAAGAAATCAAGTAGACAATAAAGTAATAAGGAATTATTTAGAATACCATAATGGATATATGTACATATTTATATATGTTTATATCTAAACCTATCTTCTATCTGTATCTCCTGTCTTGTTTAGTAATTAATATAATTTCCTACATTAGGTAATAAAGTTAATAGCTGTTAAATAAATAAATAATATTTTATCTTATAGAAAGTATCCATTTTTAAAGACCATATTATACTAAAGGAATAAAATCTCTGTAAAGTCTGAAAAAAAATTTGTGAGCTATCATTCCTCAAACTTATGATCACGATATGTAAATAAGAAATATAAAAATATTCTCTATGGATCTAATTAGATGAGACCAAAGCTACTTTTAGGGAAATATTTATTTTTTATGTAATAAAATATGTTTTTTAATGTAATAAGAATATTATTAAAAAAATCAGAAATCCATATATAAGCTAATGAAAGTAACATGTATAAAAAACACCAATAAAATAGAAAACACACACAAAGAGAACTAAAAGAAGATATTTTAAAATAGACTGTAAAAAATGGACTCTTCCATAAATGTAACTTAGAAGAAGAACAAGCACGTTCAAAAGGAAGAACAGAAATGGTTTGTTTACGTGTCTTTTTTTTTTTTCATGTAGATGGATGTTTCCATTAGTGTAGATGGAATATGGAATTTGAGTCAGAGGGCATGCATATGAACTAAACAGGCAAATTGATCTATAAAAACAGGCAAATTTATCTATAATGATTGAAGTCAAGACCACATAAGAAGATAAAGGAGAAAGTAGTGCCTACTGGGGGGT
Organism: Mellivora capensis; assembly: GCA_004024625.1. Taxonomy (NCBI): domain Eukaryota; kingdom Metazoa; phylum Chordata; class Mammalia; order Carnivora; family Mustelidae; genus Mellivora; species Mellivora capensis. Next base: position 21,852 of record PISX010016827.1, on the reverse strand, counting down.
AAATAGCCCCTATAAGATGAAGCTAATATTCTGTTCTGTGACATTGTGACGGTGTCACGCTTAAGGATAGTTCTCATAGTTCATTGAGCTGCACAGTTAAGATTTGTGCTTTTGTTTATATGTACATTATGTGTCAATTCAAAATTATTTTAAAAAAGAAGAAAAAATATACCATAGAATATAGAAAAATCCCTAGAGAATATAATGTTCATTCTTATGTTGGTAAATTTGAAATCGTAGAAGAGGTAGGAAAATATGAGAATAAAATTGATATTGAGAGTTGGATACCTTAATAGAATAAAAACTATGAATAAAGAAAGCATCACCAATGATTTTACCTAGAATCTCTTCAGAATAATAAACTATGTTAAATAGTCTGGAGAGTTATAAAAATCCAAATGCTGCCTAACTCATAACTCATAGTTATGTAATCTTGATACATGTTGCAAAAAAAGTCCATATCCAAGAATGATTATAGAAGTAAACATCCTTAAGAAAAAAAGAGAAAAGAAAGAAAGAAAAAAAAAGATGTAAACATCCTAATAAAATATTACAAAATCAGTTATACACTATACAGAAGGCATATTCAATGAGGACTAAGGACAAGAAAGAGTAGAATTTTTATTCAGTACAACTATCATTTTAACATAAAGGCAACATTAAGATATTCATACTTAAATGTTAGAAACTTGACCACCCACAGATCACTGAGAATTTACTATAATAGATTCTCAAGAAAAAGAAAGTAAATCCAGGCGAAAATAAGAAGACAGAAAATGTAATGCTGAATAGTAATTAGTGCAACTTATTTTAAAAACTATCTAAATGGTTTCAATCTAGAATCAACTTTCCTGATTTAGGATAGGAAGAGAAGGTAACAAGAATAGGGCAGTAAAAGCATGTTGAAATTTTTATTTTGACTCTGGGAATCATTTAGATACTAACTCTGGGTGTTAGGAGATAAAGTTTACAAAAATATACCCATTGGCACCTGGGTGGCTCAGTGGGTTAAAGCCTCTGCCTTCGGCTCTGATCATGATCCCAGCATCCTGGGATCGAGCCCCACATCGGGCTCTCTGCTCAGTGGGGAGCCTGCTTCCTCCTCTCTCTCTCTCTGCCTGCCTCTCTGCCTACTTGTGATCTCTGTCTGTCAAATAAATAAAATCTTAAAAAGAAAAAAAAACCTACCCATAATCCCGGAAAAATTAATACACAAGATGTAAGTCTCAAATTAGTAGAGGAAAAATGAAATCAGACAAACCAAATTCAATCAAACCAGAGAGTATGAGGATGGGAGATGGGAGGATGATTGCAAGTGGGGAAATGGAAAGAGATTGGAATAGCACAAAAACTAAAACAACAATAATCACAATAAATGTAAAGTAAAAGAGTAATTAGAACACCAAGACTCACTTATGAAAGTGAAAATACTCCTGTCAGAGCTATATCTAAAATAAAATGACACAATAAAATTGAAATAAAGATATGAGAAAGCTATGGCAATAAAATATAAATCAAAGGAAAATCAATATAGCGATATGAAAGTGACAAATAGAATTAAAAACACAAAATCAAAGAAAGTGTTGAAATGTTCACTAAAAGGCATCCAGGATCTGTGAATGTTATCTTACATGGTAAAATGGTAAAACAGACTTCACAGATGTGATTAAGTTAATGACCTTGACATGGGGAGGTGATCCTAGAAGAACCAGGTGAGCCTTTAGTGCCATCATGAATGTCTTTATAAGAGAGATGTAGAGAGGATTTCACACAGACAGGAAAGGAGGAAAGGTGGCCACAGGATCAGAAATTGGAGTGATAAGCCTACAAGCCAAGGAGTGCTGGCAGTCACTAGAATCTCCAAAGGAGTATATCCTCTCCTAGAACCTCTGAAGGGAGTGGGACCAGGCCAAAATTTGATTTTGACCCAGTGATACTGATTTCAGACATCTGGCTTCCAGAACTATAAGGGAATAAATTAATTGTGTTACGTTACCACTCATTAAGACCCTAGTTCTCAACATCATACAGGAAAACAATATAGAAGCCAATAAAAACTTTTTTTTCCCATATAAAATGAAAAATGCAGTCCCAAGCTACATCAATACAGGAACTAACAAGAATCTAACAACATAGCTTCAAAGATATACAAAGTAAAAAATTAACAGAAATGTGGGAGAAAATTGAAGAAGTCAAACTACAATGAGAAACTTTAGTACATCTGTTTCAGAAAGTTAAGTAAACTTCAGTGAGTTATAAGTTCAATTCCCATGATGAAAAAGCCTTTTCTTCTAGGTCTGCGTAGATTCATATCCAGAAAAAAACTCATTCTTTTCAACTACACATGGAGTCATTTACCAAAAAATGTCATGCAACTGGCCACAGAGGAAGTCTCAATCAGATTTGTATTTTGTAGATCACATTTGTGGTCACAATACAATTAACTCAGGAACTAACTTTAAAAAGGTAGTTGAAATACAGCCTTATATTTGAAAACTAGAGAATACCATTATAAATGATTTATACAATTAGGAATAAAACATGCAGGAATTATAAAATATTTATGATAAAATGACAACAAAAATATGTAACTCAAAACGTGAAAAACAAGCACAAAAGTAACTTATGTGGGAATTTGTATCCCCAATGCATTTAATTTGAAAAAAGACTGAAAATTACTCTGCCAGCATCTCTATCAAGGAGCTATAAAAGCATAACTTAAGAAATTAATTCAAATAAGTTGGAAGTAATATTAACATAAAACCATAGTTAAACAGGGAATATTAAATGTATATTAAAACTTACCAAAACGTAAAAGATAAACCTTTGAAAGGACTTGAATTAGACAAATTGGAAACACTGATCAAGAAAAGGCATATGAGGGACCCCTGGGTGGCTCAGTTGGTTAAGCGGCTGCCTTCGGCTCAGGTCATGATCCCAGTGTCCTGGGATCGAGTCCCACATCGGGCTCCTTGCTCGACAGGGAGCCTGCTTCTCCCTCTGCCTCTGCCTGCCACTCTGTCTGCCTGTGCTCACTCGCTCTCTCTCCCTCTCTCTCTGACAAATAAATAAATTTTTTTAAAAATTTAAAAAATAAAAAAGAAAAGGCATATGAAATGAATATGTTACAGATAAGAATAGAGTTAGCTTACAACTGCAATAGAAAGTGAAAAAATATGTAATACTATGAAATGCTGTATGTCAATATATTTTAAAGCAAAAATGAAATGGCAATTTTCTAGAAAAATAAAACTTCCCCAAATGATAAATGAACAAACCAACAAACAAAACCTTAAATATCTAAGAATATATTTAAGGAATGAAAATGACTATCAAAAACTACCTTACTCATAAAACTCTAAAAGTGACCGGGTGATTTTTCAGGAGAATTTTGCAAAATTTTCAAGACCTAAACAATCCTTAATACAGACTCCTTGAGAATATAGACTAAAAAATGAATCTATGTGCTTCATTTATGAGATTAGTGGAAATTCTAGAGGTGATTTCAAATAATATACTTAATAGAAATGATATAAGAAAAGCTAAAATAGTTCAACTTACAACCATAGTAAAGGTTAAAAAGACAGCAAACCAACAATAACATTTGCAATAGATGAAGAAAATAAGTATCCCACAAAATGTAATGCTCATTCATAAAAATAGTTTTCTAATAAAGTGATGAGATGAGAGACCTTTCATAATCTGAATAAAATGTATTTACTAAACACCAATAAGTATCATTATACTTAATGGCAGATCTGAGAAACATCTGTATTAAAAGCAAGCACCATATGAATCCTTCCTTTTACTTACGATTCTACTTGAGATTCAGCTGGTGAAACCAAAGAAGGAAAAAAGAAAAGCATGATTGTAAAGGAAAATAAAGAATTATTGTTTGGTAAAAGATATTCCTACATAGGTAATCAAAGAAAAATCAATGACAAATTCAGAACCAGTATGCATTCATCAACATTGTTAGATGTAAGTTCGACCTACAAAAATCGGTTAAGAAAATGTGATAAACGAAAGTAGTTTTATCACCTCCTTGGTTTCTGGATGCTAATGAACTAGGCCAAACAATGCCAACATAGAATATTTCCTGATTATTTTTGTTACTTTTTGGAATTTGGAAAAAGGTAAAGATTCTGGAACACTGAAAAGAAATAAAATAAAATTCACCCTTAAAAATGCAACTGAAGAGATTTAAATGAATTCATTTCAAAAATGATCTATTTCTTAAAATTCTACTTCATGTTTAAGACTTATTTTTGGAAAAGGAGCAATAAGTGCCATTTAAATTTCATTGCATATTTCCTTCCTTTCTAGACCTCAGTAATTTGTCTGTAACTCTAATGTTCATTTCACACAGCTGGAGAAAAGTTTACATTGTGGTCAGCTGAATACCATGACTGCCTTCAGAGCAGTAAATACCAGTTCATTTTTAGATGGCTCTTTGATCTATTTTAGAGGCTGAACTAATGACTCATGCATATCTGGCCTTTCTTCTTTAGCAATGGTCCTTCAAATATTTCTGATTGTCTATGATTAAAATCATCAAAGACTATTGTTTGCAATATTTTAGAGTGCAGAAAAATCAACTCATGGAAAATCAAGTGTATTTAATGTGGTGTGCTCCTAAGATGCCCTGGTAATGACTTTCCAAGATACTTCCTGATGTATAACTTCGTTATCAGTAAACAATGACTAAATAGTGAAAATGCTCAGATAATTGTATGTTGCCCCCCAAAAAAGACTTCATTCTACAATTATCGTGGGCTCTTTTCATGGTCATATTAAGTTTTAAGACAAGATCGAAGGTGAGTTTTTGTATTTTTCGCTGACAAGCACAGCCTTTATAAAATTTTTGTGAATATCTCAAGTTTTAAAACATAAGATTTATGCATGATAGGTAAAATCTCTAAATGAAAGTTACTGGCACATCATTTGTGGTTTTCAAAATGATAATTATAAACCCTTTTCTACCAATAATATTAAATAATAAAACTTTAAAATGCGTATTTTTCTTTTCTTTTCTTTTTTCTTTTGTTCGTTTGTTTTTTTGTTTGTTTGTTAGTGACTCCAACAGAAACGCACATAAGGGAGGGCAAGAATCTAGTCTCTTTGTCCCTTGCTGTGACACTCATTCCCTATCCAGCTGGGTCCAAGCCTTCTCTATAAAATTCTGGGATCCTAACTGGAACACCACTGATTTTAATGACGAATGATTATAAATTTCACCTCTCTCTCTGTTTTGGGATAGATGATGGAAAGATGATTGATAGATGATAGATAGATGATAGACAACAGATATATATTAAATGGCATTTTGAAAAACCCTGTTCATTATACTATATTCCATACTTTAATACACTCTCCTATCTATTATTTCAGGTATGACTGTTGTATGATCTTTTTATTGGTATGATAAATTACCACACACCTAGGAGCTTAAAACAAAGGTAGATTTATTACCTCAGGAGTCTAGTGTTCGCTTTGGTAACACATATTCTGAAATTGGAGTCTAAGCATGGTTCAGGGGTGCCCTTTGCAAGACTGAAACAAAGTGTTGGTCAGGACTGTCAGAGGAATGGTCTATTTCCACAACCCCTCGGGATTTTAGTAGAATTCATTTCCTTGTGACTTTAAGTCTGAGGACTCTAGCCTTTGTTGGCTGGAAGCTGGGAACGCCTTTGCAACTAGTGGCAGCCCTTGGCTTCTTGTCATATGGACCTCCTAACACAGTCACTAACTTCTTCAAATCCAGCAAGAGAGACAATCTCTAGAGCCAGTCTGCCAGCAAGATGGACCCTTACAAGGAGTAACAGTCTATCACCTTGGCTGTATTCTATTTTTTAGAAGTATGTCACAAGTTCAGCCCACAGCCAAGGAGACAAGGGACTGATTATACAAAGGAATGCATACCAGGAAGTGGGATCATGAGGTTCCCCCTTAGAGTCTGTCCACCCAGTTGTTGGAAATAAGAAGTGAAATACTTCCCTCCATTTGAAAACCTGGTTGTCTAGATGTTTATCAGCAAACAACTTCAGTGCTTCACATGCAAATTCAGTAAAGGTGTTACGTGGGCATAGGCATTTTTGTTTCTCACAGAATGAATCAGTAAGTCAAACATCAGTGAGTGCGAATGTATCATCCAGTTACATAGAGTAAGACCCAAATCACTGAGGAAAACAATCCAATATACTATAGTTCATATATATATCTATTTATATATAAAGTTAGTATATATACCAGAGGAATATATACTTAAGGAAGTTTGACAATTCTTTCTTTCTAAGTAAATGATTGATATGGAAATATATTTCTGTATAAATTATACATAGCATCTTTATTTTTAATGGTGTATTTAAGTTTTTTTTTAAGATTTTATTTATTTATTTGACAGAGAGAGATCACAAGTAGGTAGAGAGAGACAGAGAAGCAGGCTTCCTGCTGAGCAGAGAGCCCGACATGGGACTTGATCCCCAGGCACCCTGTATTTAGGTTTTTAAATACTTTTTCTTAATAACTATCTTAGAGTTTACTAAAATATTTTGAGCTGGATCCTGAACAGATTGTTTTTCAACTTAGGATGCAAATGACTTCATGTTATCTATAGCTTCCTGTTTTAAAATATATTTTTATTAAGATATAATTGACATATAACATTGTGTAAGTTTGGGCACCTGGGTGACTCAGTCGGTTAAGCGTCTGCCTTCAGCTCAGGTCATGATCCCAGGGTCTTGGGATGGAGTCCCACATCAGGCTTCCCATCCACAGGGAGCCTGCTTCTCCCTCTCCCACTCCCCCTGCTTGTGTTTCCTCTCTCTTTCTCTCTCTGTGTCAAATAAATAAATATAATCTTTATAAAAATGTGTAAGTTTAAGGTGCACAATGTGTCGTTTTGATACATTTATATATTCTAATAAGATTGCCAACATAGAGTTAGCAAACATCTCTATCCCGTCACAAAATTATTTCTTTTTTGGAGTGGGAACAAGTAAGATATAATCTCTTAGTAACTTTGAAGTTTATAATATAGTATTGTTATCTATAATCACTATGCTGTGTATTAGATCTCCAGGAATTATCTATCTACCAGTTGCAAGTCTGTACCCTTACAACACCTACCCAATCCCCCACCACCAGCCCCTGGTAAACACCATTTTACTCTCTGTTTTTGAATTAGGCTTTTTTAGATTCCACATATAAGTTATATCATAGGGTAGTTGTTTTTCTTTTTGATTTATTTCACTAAACACGATGCCCTCAAGGTCAACTCATGTTGTCACAAATGGCTGGATTTCCTTCTTGTTCGTGGCTGAATACTATTCCATTGTGTGTGTGTGTATATGTATATACACACACACACACACACATACCACCTCTTCTTCATCCATTCACCTGTAGATGGACACTTAGGTTGTTTCCATGTCTTGGCTCCTGTAAATAATGCTGCAATAAACATGGGAGTGCAGATATTTCTTCTGTATCCTGTCCTCATTTCCTTTGTATATATACCCACAAGGAAAATTTCTGGGTAACAATCCTTAAGAAAGATAGTCTTCTTTACTTTGTATTCTTTGACCTACACTTCTTGATGTATATTCAAGTATATAATCCCAAAAGCATTATGTTTAAAGTTGTTCTAAACTTTCTTTGGCTATAATATCTTAGGGATTTCAAAAGGACACATATAGATGAGTGATATATGAGTGATATATATGAATGATTCATATATGTATGAATAACTCTCTGTTACCAATTGCATATAAAATGAACTCTGTATAATAAAATAGTCCAGACTACTGAATGACTACTACCTGCAATAATACAATGGGGTTTTATTTTGCATGCATGTTTTCAATCACTTCCTTGATAGCAAGGACCCTTTCTCCTTTGGTAACATCTTTGTAACTGTTCAGTGAATGTACCCATAGAGCATGACTGATCAGGATTAGTCCCCAGTGCTAAAATAACGTCTGGTCTTAAAGAAATAACCAAAAATAAAAACAAATATTTTTCAGCTGAAAAGTAACTATAAGTTTAATTATTTTCAAAGAAATTCAAACGCAAAATAGATTAATAAATACAGTTAGGCTCTGTATTAAAGATGACACAAACTTTTTGATAAAAAAATATTTATAGTCTCAAAATTGTTTAGAATGCAACATTAAAAATCATCCATTATCTTCACCTTCGAATCAGACAACTTTTGGAATTGTTATTGGCACTATGATTTCAAGTCAAATAAGCTTCCTCATTGTCCATAAGAGATAACATATTTCACAAGCTTTCGCCCTGAGAGCTAATGAAAGAGATGATACCAGATGTCTTTATCTGTTAGTATATCAATGGGCTGTTCCTTTGACCCCTGGCCTTCTTATGCTACGTTCCTACCTGGCTTAGAAAGAAAACAAACAAACAAACAAATAAACAAAGGGTGTGTCTGTGTGGGTTGGAGAAATGAGACAAGCATTAACCTCTGTGTTCAGTATAATCTTTTTTTCTTTTTAAAGATTTTATTTATTTGACAGACAGAGATTACAAGTAGGCAGAGAGAGAGAGGGAAGCAGGCTCCCCGCGGGGCAGGGAGCCCAACGGGGGGCTGGATCCCAGGATCCTGGGATCATGACCTGAGCAGAAGGCAGAGGCTTTAACCCACTGAGCCACCCAGGCGCCCCTCGCATAATCTTTTTATAAACTAACATTACTCTCCAGTCCTAGAGGACTTCTCAATTGTTTTGCTGTCTGTTTACAAAACAAAACAAAACAAAACAAACACTTGTTTTTGTCCTATGATAATAAATGAAATACATGATCCGTGAATACATTCCTTTTAACATAGAAACATTATCCAAATTCCAGTTTCAATGATAACTACTCTGTTCCAGTGTGTATATATAACAAAAAGTCTTTATTACTTTCTGCCTGACATTATTTATCCTTCCTCTGGTAATGGTGTGGCTGTTTTCTTTGGAGAAATAACCCAATATGGATGTGCTGGATTTCCTGTTCACTTGTCAATACAAGATGTCTTACATATTAAAATCTTTCAAGAATTATTTATTATTATTTCTGTTTGCATTTCTATATTCACTGGTAAATATGAACATATCTTCCTGTGTGTATTTCCTTTTGTGGTGGTTCAGTTCAAATTTGACTAATTTTCTGTTGATACTGGATATTAAAAATTAATTTATTAGCACTTTTAAAAACATATTAATCTTCAGCCTGTGTCCTTTTAATTTTAACACAGACTGTGTTAATTTTTAAATAGTTAAAACTATTACTTTATTCTCAATGACATCTTATTCTGCAAATATTTTAAAGAACTTCCTAAATAGTCCCTTTCTTATTAGTTATGTTTTTAACTTTTTGTTCTTTAGTATTGGTTCCTCTTGTTTTTTATATAAATTTGTTTTTGAAGAAACTTTTCACATTTTCTTAAAAATGATTAATCTTTTCTGCAAAAAAAAAATTCAAGCAATGTAAAAAACAAAACAAGACAGACAACATAAATGTGTACTTCAGCACCAATTACAATACCAAGAAAAATGTAACATTAGTACTGTATGGGCAGTGTATAAACACCTCAGATGGAAATTTCAATGGATTCATAGATGTACATCTGTGGATGTACATCTATGTGGATGATGGATGATAGAAAAATAGTATTATCTTTATAAGAGTATAAATTTTAAAGATTTTATCTATCTATCTATCTATCTATCTATCTATTTATTTATAGCACATGAGCTGGGAGAGAGAATCTCAAGCAGACTCCATGCTGGGCCCAATGTGGGGCTTGATCTCAGCACCCCAAGATTACGACCTGAGCTGAAATTAAGAGTCAGATGCTTAACCAACTGAGCCACCCAGATGCCCCAAGAATGGAATCTTTGGATGATTTACCTTTTCCCATTCTTTAGTCATTAATGTGTATCTTTATATTTAAAGTGCATATTCTATAGAGAGCATATGATTAAGTGTTTCTCATTTTCATCGTTTTTAGCAATCTGTGCCTTTTAAAAGTGTTAAAATCTTTAAAGAGTTGTTTCATGTTTTTCTGGCCTCTGTGTTTTATTGTAAGAAGTAAGCCATTTACATCGACATGGATGGAACTGGAGGGTATGATGCTGATCAAAATAAGCCAGTCAGAGAAAGATAATTATCATATACTTTCACTCATATGTGGAATACAAGAAATAGTGTAGAGGACCATAGGGGAAGGGAGGGAAAACTGAATAAGAAATCAGAGAGGGAGACACACCATGACAGACTCCTGACTCTGGGCAACAAACTGAGGGTTGTGGGAGGGGAGATAGGTGGGGAGAAAGGGGAACTGGGTGAAGAGCATTAAGGAAAGCCTGTGTTGTGATGAGCAATGGGTGTTATATGCAACTAACGAATCACTGAACACCACATCAAGAACTAATGATTTGTTGGCTGGATGAATTGAAATAAATAAATAAATAGAAGTATGATTTAATTAGATTACTATTTTCTTGTAGGCAATTTGTTGTCTTTTATTGTTGACTTCAGTAGTCTGTGCTTGTCTTTGACTTTTGACAGTTTTACTCAATGTATCTCTGTGTAGGCTTCTTTGGTCTTTATGTTGCTCTCTCATTGTTCAGCATCTTGTATCTGAACATTTCATATATTTTCAATTATTGTTTCTTCAAGAATTTCGGGGCACCTGGGTGGCTCTGTGGGTTAAAGCCTCTGCCTTCAGCTTGGGTCATGGTCCTGGGGTCCTGGGATCAAGCCCCGCATCGGGCTCTTTGCTCGGCGGGGAGCCTGCTTCCCCTCTGTCTCTCTCTCTCTGCCTGCCTCTCTGCCTACTTGTGATCTCTGTCTGTCAAATAAATAAATAAAATCTTTTAAAAAGTTTTAAAAAAAAGAATTTCTTTGTTCACTCCATTCATTCTCTTTTCTCCTGGATTTTCCACTACATATATATTTGACTGATACTCTAACAAGTCCCTGAGTTGGTGCCTTTTTTTTTTCCTTTTTTTCCTCTCTTTTTCACCTTGGATAATTTTTTATTTGCTACCTTCAAGCTCACTTATTCTTTTCTATGGCCTATTCATTTAGCTAAATTAATCCAGTAAAATTTATTTCAAAAAATTTCCTTGTTACTACTGGAATTTCCACTTGGTTCTGTATTACCGTTCTGTTTACTGAGACTTCTCATATCACTACTGAGATTTTCATGCATTGAAAGCATGCTTTATTTCACCTCTTAAGGATACTTTATAATTGCTGCTTTTAAATTTTTTAATTTAAAATTTTGTTGCAATGTCTAGTTTATCTTGCTTTGGACTTCACTGATTTTTCTTACCTCTTTGGAATGTGTTCTACTTTCTTAGTTCTTCATGTGGTGGGTAATTTTAGATTGTACCATAGACATTATTAAGTATTAAAAGGATACTGAATTCTGTTATTTTCTGTGATAACCATTTTTTCTTTTGTTTTAGCAAATAGTTGTTTGTTGTTTTTTTTTTATCTGAGATTGGGCTGCACTAGGGATTTTTTCTCTGACTCCTTCCCTATCAGGAATGCCCGCCCTCTTAAGCATACATGGTTTCCTAACTTCTCTTTTCTTGTTCAGCAGACAGGAACACTGCAATATTTCCATGTATGTTCTTGCCTTTATTGTGTGTCTCATGGACTGTAGTTAGCATCAAGGCAACGCGGATAGAAAAAACGAAGTTTCTCATCACCCTACTTCCAAGAAAGTCTCTACTCCACCCAAACCTATCTGCTTATGTTAAATATTCAGGATAGCAACAGTATCACTGTTCAGTTTTTTCCCCTTGTTTGAGCTGCTGTCATTCTAGTCCATGCATGCATAGTTTAGATATGAGTCAGTGAGAGTTTGGGAAATTCTGGCTCCAGCTCCCTCCTCTCTGGGATTTCCCCCACCCCCCTTAATGTTCACAGTGTCCAGGTTTTATTTTTCTGGTTCCTCAGCCAGAAAGATCTTGAGATTTCTCATGTACCTTCCCTACTGCTGGCTCAAAAGACTAATCTTAGCTCTTCAAAGGCAGTAATTATTTGTACAGCTGTCTTTGTTCTCCTAGTAAGCATGGATTTTCTGCCAGAATATATCTCCTCTGTTCATTGTTTTGTATGTGTAGGTAGTTCTTTGTCCAGGTTCTATAGTTGCTAGATGCAAGGTGGTTTATCGCTTTGGGTCCAGATCCAGTATATGCAGATGTGAAGAAGTTCCAGTGGATTTGAATAGATTCTGCTTATACTCAGTCTGATTTTTTGTGCTATTATTCCTTTGATGGTTTCCTACTCCATCTCTTCTTTCTCTATTTCTAGACTTGTTTATCAGAAACTGGCCATTCTTGATTAAATTTTCTGTGGCTCATTTTTTCCCTCAGAATGTCTTCATTAGTCTTTTGCAGTATATTCTGGAGTTTTTTCTCAATTTTATTTCAAAACCCTTGAATTCATTTTTTAAATTTTGATCCTCATTATTATTTTTAAAATTCTTGTTCTTCTATTATTTCTTTTTTCATAGCATCCTGTTTCTACTGATGAATGAATTATCTTCTTGACTCCCTTTGGCCATGCTAATTAGTATGTTTAAAACTTGCCTTTATTTTTCTAAATTATCTGGTTTAATTTTTGGTTCTGCATGATGTTCTATTTCTTTTGGCCATTCTCTTTCTTGCTACAGGACATCTTCCTTGATTTTCCACTCATGTTTTAAATTGAGGAGTTAAAAGAGCTGATTGTGATTTCTGTAAACATGGGCAACATTTGACCAATGTTTGGATTTTACTTACTGAGCAGATGGGGAACCAGTGACAAACATGTCTACTACCCACACTAACTGCTACAGTTTCCTTTGGTTTGTTAAACACTTCAGAGACGAGTCTTCTACTTTTTTTGGTTTGAGAGTAAATTTTGATCTTGTATTCCGTACACCAGTGAAGGTGAGTGGGTGAGGGTTTTTGTAGGACAGGGAGGGTCAGTTTTGGTTAGACAGACTTAATTATCTTCCCGTTTCCATCCTTATTTCTCATGCTTGTTCATTTGTTCTTTCTACTGATTTCCAGACTGGGGCTTCCTAGGATGTTTTCCATGTGATCTATCATTTGATGTACCCCTGTCCTTGTTGTGGCTTCTTATATATCATTCATACCCATATTCATCTTCTAGAAATTCACTGCATTTCTCTTAGGTTCACAACCACCATCCTTATTGATTTTTCTATTTATTTATACATTTTTATTCAGCTATTATTTTCAGTTTTCTTTCTTTCTTTCTTTCTTTCTTTCTTTCTTTCTTTCTTTCTCCTTTCTTTCTTTCTTTCTTTTTTCTTATTTCTTTCTTTCCTTCCTTATTTCTTTTCATTTTTTACTTTTCTTTCCTCTCCTTCCTTCTTCCCCTCCTTCCCTTCCATCTTTCCTCCCTCTCTTTCTCTCTCGCTTTTCTTTCCTTCCTCCCTTTCTTCCTTTCCTTCTTTATTTCTTTCTCTCTCTCTTTCTTTCTTTCCTTCCTTCCTTCTTTCTTTTCTTTTCTTACTTTTCTTTCCCCTCCTTCCTTCCTCCCCTCCCTTCCTTCCTTCCTCTTTCTCTCTCCCTTTTCTTTCTTTTTTTCTTTCCTTCCTTCCTTCCTTCCTTCCTTCCTTTTTCCCTTTGTTCCCTTATTTTGGCAGTAAGGAGGCAAATGTCTTTCTCAGTTTGTCATTTTGAATTTCACTCTTTTTGAAAGTTAGCAATATATTCATTTCCCCAGTGTTTTCTTCTTTCTATAAATTGATGAAATAGTTTCAATTAAATAAAATAATTCTCATTAAAAAGTTTTCTCATTAAATATATTCTAACAAAAAAAGCTTGTATGGTTATTACACTAAATATTTAAAATATTCAAATTTTAATAGTATTAATAATATTTACTTATTAAAATGATTTAGGATTATTTTAGAAAATACCAAAAATTAACAATGACAATATAATATTTCAAAATCATATCTTTCAAAAACTAGTAGTGTGCACATAAGTGAAATGGTATTACAGGGCACATATGCTGTTGGTGAATTAACATAGATATAAATATACATGGATTTCTAAAGTTAATCAATGTGCAATATAACTAATTATAGGGGAAGAGAGTATCTAACATGATGGGTTTATTTACAGATTCAGCAGAATAAATATCTTTGCTCAGCAAAGTAATATATCAAAGAGCCAAATGGGAGAGAGAGAGCACACTGGAATTTGTGAGATCGTTTCTCTAAAAGGTTTCTTTCTGGAATGTGTTTCCTCATCCTTTTCCCTTTCTAGGAATATCTTTATTTACAAGCACATAATGTGAACATACTTTAATGTGATCAGAAAATAGCCTTTAAGAAAATTTAGGAAAGTTGTTAACATTCTTCTCATATAAAGGAGAAAATCTGATTTTGAAAGTATACAAGGAGACAACTTGGATTTATAAGTTATTACTTCACATACATGCTTCTGTGTGACCATATGTTTCCCTTTTTCTAGGATAAATACCCAGAAGATAAGTTTCTGCGTTATGTGGGAAATACATACTTAAGTTTACTAGATACTGCCACACTATTTTCCAAGGTCGCTATATTATTTTACACTCTAGTTAAAAACATGCATGGCAGCCAATTACTTTACATTCTCTTCAACAACCTCTTCATTTTTAGCCAGCCTCATAGATATGTATTGTTATTTCATTGTGGTTTTATTTGTAGATTCAGCTCTTTGATGATTGATGATGTTAAGAATCTTTTCCTCATTGGCCATTTGCCATTTTTTAATGATTCATTGAAATATAATTCATGTAATTCACTTATTTAAAGACTACATTGTAGTTTTTAATAAGTTATAGGATTATGTCTAATTTTAGTATATTATCATCTTCTCCAAAAGAACCCCATACCATTAGAGTTAGCATAGTATTAATATTTAGCATAGTATTAATATTAGCATAGTATTAGTATTTAGCATAGTTTTTAGAGGTACACCTATGGTGCATCATATAGCAATAATTAATTTCTTTTTATTGCAGAATAATGTTCAACACTAGAATACACCACAATGTATTTATTTATTCCTCAGTTGATAGACATTTTAATTTTATCCTTTGACTAATAAACCTGTTACAAACATTTTTGTACAATGTTTTCTGTGGATAGATGTTTTCATCTTTTGGGTATATGCTTAGGAATGAAATTTCTGTATCACATGAATATTCTATGTTTAGATTCTGAGGAACTAACAAATCATTTTCTGAAGCAGCAACACCGTTGTACAATTCCAATAGCAAAGTACTGAAGATTCAACTTCTCTACATATTCACCAATGTCCATTACGTAATCATTGCCTTTGCTTACAGTCAATATAGTTAAGTGTGAAGTATCTTGTGGTTTTGATTTGCATTTCCCTGATGATTAACTAAATATCATATTTAATATCTCTTCATGAGCATATTGACCTTTTATATGCTTACTTCAGAGAAAGTTTTATTCAAATATTTTCCCATTTTTTTAATTGAGATGTTTCCTTTTTGTTATTGAATTGTAAAAGTTCTTCATAAATTCTAGGTACAAATCTCTTAGTAGATATATGACTTGTAAGAATTTTCTCCTAATCTGTGGGCTGTCAGTGATATTTTTTTAAAACCTTTTTCAGGAATGCTTAGGTTGTTCAGATCATTAAACATCTGCCTTCAGCTCAGCTCATGATCCCAGGGTCTTAGGATCAAGCTCCTCATTGGGATCCCTGCTCAGAGGGGACCCTGCTTCTCCCTCTCCTCTGTTGCTCCCCCTTGCTCACTTTCTCTGTCAAATAAATAAAATCTTTAAAAAATAAAAATAACTTTTTTTCAAACTGTATTAAGATATAATTATCATATAACGTTGTATAATTTTAAGGTGTAGAATGTAGGAATTTTATATATGTATATATCATAAAATGAATACCACAATAATATTAGTACATCTATTATCTGACAAAATTAATTTTTTTTGTGGTGAGAATTTTTAAAAATCTACTCTCCTAGCAACTTTCAAATATACGATATTGTTAACCAAAGTCACCATGTTGTGTGTTTTATTCCCAGAATTTACTCATCTTAAACTAGAAGTTTGTAACATTTGACCACCTTCACTCCTTTATTCCACCCCCCACCTCTTTCCTGGCAACCACCAATCCATTCTGTTTCCGTGAGTCTGGTTTTCTTAGATTCCACATGTAAATGAGATCTCACAGTATTTGTCTTTCTCCATCTGACTTCTTTCATTTAGTGTAATGCTCTCAAGGTTTATCCACATTGTCACAAATGGCAGGATATCACCTCTTTTACGGATGAATATTCTTTCCATCTTAAATATATGTATGTATATGTACATATATATACGTGTGTGTGTGTGTGTGTGTGTGTGTACCACATTTTCTTTATCCATACATCCACTGATGAATACTAAGGTTGTTTCCATGTCTTGGCTATTTTTAACCAATGCCCAGGGGACGTAGGGGTGCATGTGTCTCTTTGATATATTGATTTCATTTCTTTTGGATAAACACCCAGAAATGGAATTGTTGGATCATATGTTAGTTCTATTTTTAATTTTCTGAAGAATCTCCATACTGTTTTTAATAGTGGCTATATTAATTTGGATTCCCACCAACAAGGCGGGAGATTTCCTTTTCTCCAGGTCCTCAGTGCCATTTATTATCTTTTATTTTCTGTTGTCTGTTTTGTTTTTATTTCTTATAATAGTCATTCTAAAAGGTGTGAGCTCATTTCATTGTTCTTTTGATTTTCATTTCCCTGTTAATAAGTGATGTTGAATGTTTTTTCATATACTGTTAGCCAATCAAATATCTTCTTTAGAAAAAAAATGTTTATTCAGGTCCTTGGCCCATTTTTTTCAATTGTATTATTATTATTATTGTTTTGCTATTGATTTTTATGAATTTCTTATATATTTAAGATATTAACCCCTTTCAGATGTGTGCTTTGTAAATCTTTTCCCACTCAAAGGTTGTCGTTTCATTTTACTGATTTTTTTTTTTTTTTTTTTTTTTTTTTTTTTTTTTTTTTTTTTTTTTTTTTTTTTTTTTTTTTTTTTTTTTTTTTTTTTTTTTTTTTTTTTTTGCTGTGCTGAAGCTTTTAGTTTTATATAATTCTACTTGTTTATTTTTGCTTTTGCTTCTTGTGCTTTGGGCATCATGTCCATATAATGATTGCCAAGGCCAATGACAAGGAGCTTTCCCTATGTTTTCTTCTAGGAGTTTTATGGCTGAAGTGCTCACATTTATGACAAATAATTTAGAGTTCATCTTTGTGATAGTGTCAGATAGGGGTCCAGTTTCATTCTTTGCCTGTGAATAACCATTTAGTGAAGAAACTGTCTCTTCCTTTTGGTATATTTGGCTCCCTTGTCGAATATTATTTAACAGTATATTTATGGGCTATTGGGCTCCTGATTCTGTTCCATTAGTCTATGTATCTGTTTTTGCAACAGTACTATACCATTTTGGTTTTATGGATTTATCATAAACTTGGAATCAGGAAATGTGATACCTCACACTTTTTTCTCAGAATTGCTTTGACTGGCGGCTTTGTGGTTCCATACAAATTTTAGGAATTGGTTTTCCTATTTCTGTAAAAATGACATTGTAAATTTTTAAGGATTACACTGAATCTATAAATTACTTCCGTAGTACGCTTACTAAGTATTACCTTTGGTGTCAAGGTAATACTGGCTTTGTAAAATGGTTTTGAGGGTATTCCCTCCTCTTCAATTTTGGAAGAGTTTGGGGGAAGATTAGAGTTAATTATTTGTTTTGTAGAATTTTCCAATGAAACTGTCTGGTCCTAGGATTTTCTTTGTTGGGAGGTTTCGGATTACTGGTTTAAACTTAATGCTCCTAGTTGATATGTTCAGATTTTCTGTTTCTTCATGATTCAGTCTTTGTAAGTTGTATGTTTCTGGGAGTTTATCCATTTTGTTCAGTTTGCCCAGCTGTTGGCAGGTAACTGTTAATAATAGTCTCTTATGATCTTTTTTTAGTTTCTGTGGCATCAATTATCTTTTGTCTTCTTTTATAATTTTATTTATTTGGATCCTCTATTTTTATGTGTTTTTAAATTTATTTGGTTAGCACAGTTAAAGACACATCCATTTTGTTTATCTTTTCAGTATATATGCTGCAGAAGTGAGCACATTGTTTATCTTTTCAAAGAATCAACTCTTGATTGTGTTAATCCTTTCTATTGTTTTTGTATCTAATTCATTGCTGCTCTAATCTTCATTATTTCCTTTCTTCTGCTAACTTTGGACTTAGTTCTTTTTCTAGGTTCTTGTGGTATAAAGTTAGGTTGTTTATTGGATATCATTCTTTTTTCTTCATTTGTCACGATAAACTTCACAAGAGTGAAGTTTGTTTACCACTTGCTTGAAATTTCCTTTTTAATCCCTTCATTCTCCCTTTTTTTAAATTGGAAAATCAATTCTTTAATAAATCAATAATTTAACATTATTTTTTATAAGTAAATAAATACCTATAAAGTTTTCTGATTATTTTGAATATCCTTTGTTGCTTGCTTCTTATTTTGCTCCCTTCCTTTGTGACTGAATTAATTTCTGTGGTGGTGTTCTTTAACTCCTTTATTATAATCTTTTATGTATCTACTACAGGTTTTTCTCTTGTGGTTGTCAGGATACTTACATAAAACTATCATATTTATAACATCCTATTTTAAGTTGATAACAATAGTATATAAAAACTTTATGCTTTCCCTTGCCCCCCCTTCACATGTAGGGGTTTGATATTATACTTTATATCTTTTTTAATTATGTATTCAAAAATATATTAATACAGTTAAACTTTTTTTTAGATTGTTACTTATTTATTTGACAGCGAGAGAGAGAGCACAAGCAGGGGAGTGGCAGAGGGAGAGGGAGAAGCAAGGTCTCCACCGAGCAGGGAGTCCAATGTGGAACTCAGCCAGGACCCTGGAATCATGACCTGAGCCAAAGGCAGACACTTAACAAAGCCATCCAGGTGCCCTATGGTTATTTCTAATGCACTTGTTTTTGACTGTTAGTCAATTATACACCACCATCACAATACTAAAGAATCTCTTTTAATTGTGTGTTTACTATTACCAATGATTTTTAAACTTTCTTATGTCTTTGTTAGTACCCCTTTATTTCTGCTAAAGAATACACTTTAGCATTTCTTGTAAGGCTGGTCTATGATTGCGACCTCCCTCAGCTTTTGTTTGTTCAGGAAAGTTTTTATCTGTTTTATATAGACAGTCTTGCTGGGTATAGTGTTCTTGGTAGAGAATTTTTTTTTATATCAATATTCTGAATATACATTCTCCCTATATCCATGGTTTTGCTTTCTACACTTTCAGTCAAACACAGGGCAGTTGTTCCTCAGCAGAGCCTCCTCAGCCCACCAGCTGGATGGTACTGCTGGCTGGCCTCTGTGTTGAGGTGGGTCTGCAATGTTTGTGGTTCAATAGGGTCGCAGGCTGTGCTCTTCAGTCAGGCAGTCATGCAGACTGCCTCAGAGCTGAGTGGGGCCACAGGCTAGACTTCACAGACTTTATCTTCTGTTGACTCTACTCCACTGTTGAGCAAGGTCACTGGCCATGCCATAGGGACAACAGGAGCCTCCAGCTTTAACCTGCAGTTGGATGGGGCTAGAATATGTATTCTGGGGTCAGATGAGGTTGCTGTCTGATTCCCTTGTTGAGTTGGGCTACAAACTATGCTCCTCAGTTAGATTGGCTAATTGGCTAGGCTCCCTGCCTAGATAAGGCTGAAAGTTGCATTATACAATTAGGCAAAATTATATGCTGGTCTTTGCTATGGGGTGGGCTGTAGGCTGGGATGTGGGGCCTGGGAAGTACCAAAAGTTGAGTTCTGATGCTTTCCAGGGTAACTAAGGCTCTTTGGTTGTACAGGGGCAAAGGCTTTATTTCACTTTTTGGCAGGACTGCTGGTTTGGTTCCCTGCCCGCCTCAGCTTGAAGATGGGCTCTGTAGCTGCTTAAATTCTCTGGTCATGTTTCCTGATCAAATGGAACTGGAAGCTATATTTAGCAGTTCAGTGGGACTTCAGTTTTGGTCCCTTGCCTGTGCAGGGCTGTAGAGTGAGCTTCATGGCCAGGATGTCTTATTGGCTGGTGACTCAAATCAGATAAAACCACCCTCCAAGCTCTCTGGCCAGACAGGGTCACTGTTGTGGTTCTACAGATAGGAAGAGTTGTTGGCTGGGCTCCCTGCTAGTAAACTGCTGGCTTTTCTGGTTAGGCTTCCTGGTCAGATGGCACTGGGTGCTATATTCACCATGAGTGGGGCTTTGAATTTGCTTCCCTTCTGGGCTGAGCTGTAGAATGGACTCCAAGGCTCTTACAGCTCATTGTCTGTTGACCAAATCAGGGAGAACTACCTACTATTCTCCCCACCAGACAGTCACTGGCTCAGTTCTATAGATGGACAAACTACTGGCTGGACTTTCTGTTCTGGTGGATTTGTAAAGAGATATAAGGTCTATCAAGATCTGATTGCTGGCTACTGTAAACCCAGTACCCTTTCTCAGTTTCTGCCCCTTTCTTGTTTGGTCAAGCCCCCAGATTCCCCTGTGATTTATGTGAGGTAACTCCTAAATGAACCTCCAGGAAAATGCCCACACCACTGAGGGTCTTGGATATCCACTTGGACTCTTTTTTTCTCCACTAAAGAAACCATATGCCTAGTAGAAAACCTCTGGGTGTCATACTTTCCTGGACTTGAGAAGAGGCAATATGATAAGAGTGTGGTTGTTCCTTTTGCCATTCTAATGTAGCCCTTCTAAATCTCTCCGGTCTAGGGAGAAGTTTTCACTTCACTACTAGGTCCTGGGATTTTCACAATGATGTCTTATCTATGGATATTTTTAGTTGGTCTTCTTATGAGGGAAACTGAAGTAGGAATGACCTATATCCCCATTCTGATGAGAGCACTTCCTCCTTTCACTTTCTTGGCAGTATCATTTTCAGAAAAAAAAAAGTTTTTACTTTTGATGTATTACAAATTATGTATTTTTTCTTTTGTCAGTTATGTTTAAGAAGTTATTTCCTGCCACCAACTCATAAAAATTTAAGTTCACATGTAAGAGTTTTATAGGATCAGATCTTACATTTAAGTTTCTGATCCATTCTAAATTAAATTTTTGTATAATGTGTGGTAGTTATCCAACATTTTTCTTTTGAATGTGAATGTTCAAACACCATTTATTGAAAAGAATATTCTTACTTCTTTTTATATTCTTGGCATCCTTGTGAAATTTACCATAAGTATATATGTTCATTTCTGTACTCTCAATTCTATTCTTTTATACCAGTAACATACAGGATTGTTTACTGTAACTTACTGTAGTAAGTTTTGATATCATAAAATGTTAGTCCACAAAACTTCCCATTATGAAGATAATTTTGGCTTTTCTAGGCTGTGCATGAGGTTTGAGATCTCCTTGTCATTTATTTAAAAAAAAAATCAGCTGGGATTTTGGTAGGGATTCTATTAAATCTGTACATGAATGTGGAGATATTGACTTCTTAATGCTATCACATCTTCTGATTCATGAACATGGGATGTCTTTCCATTAATTAGATCTTGTAAAATTTATTTTAATAATGTTTTGTAGTTTTTAGCATTCAAGTCTTTTACTGTGCTAATTTCTTTCTTCTTATGCTACTACAAATGAAGCTATTTTCTTAATTTCATTTTTAGATTGTTTTATTTTTGTTGTTTATTAGTACTGCATAAAAATATGTGATTTTGTGTATTAATTATGTGTCCACCAATTTTGCT
>PISX010016826.1:0-45046 GCA_004024625.1 Mellivora capensis | reverse complement strand
TATTACTGACTTCTTAACACTGAACTTGGGGCCATTAACACCCTCATGCCTGAATGAAGTTTACCTGACACACATTTTCTCCTTAAGACATGTGTCATGCCTTCTTGTGCTTAGAAACACTGGGCAGCACTTCAGTACTATGTTTGGTGGCCATTTTAAACAGTGAAAGCACCAATAAAACCACAGAAATGTTAAAAACATGGCACAAAATAGAGTGTGGAAAGGGGACACTTGTTCGTAAAGAGCTAACACAAGTATGACACTTGGCTAAAGGTAGAGTTCGCCTTGTTTGACCTCCCCTGAGAACATGCGCATGAGGCAGCTCTCAAGTTTTTGTTGCACTGTGCATGTCCACAAGTGACTGTGAGAGCACTGTAAGTATTGATTTGGAGATTATAGATTTTAGTGAGTAGTTGAACTCATGAATACAGAATTCTCAAATAATGAGGATCAACTATAATTTTTTATAAACTTACCACTGAGCTAGCTCAAGAATTTCTTGTGATTCCTGATAGGTTGTATTAACCAACCAAATTCAGAGTCCGTGGGAACTGAAATTTCACAATACAGAAGAAAAGTAAGAAGTAGAGTAAATTAAGGAGAACTAGTCTCAGTCCTATATTTTCATATTCTTAAGGAATATATGATTATTGACTTCGTTTCTTAAAGTGGATGGTAACTTATTGACCATTTGGCTATTCTTTGGGTATGGAAATAGTACATATCAAAATATACTGATTTTAGGTAAAAGTAATTTTAACTATTCATTTTAACCTTCATTTTTCTTATTAATACTGTTTTACTAAGGGGTAGTGTCTTAAGTGTTGTCTAATATTCAGAGCTAACTTTCCTCCTAATTCTGAAAGGCATATCAAAATAGAATGAAAAAGTACTGTTAATTCATTTCAGGAGTCAATTTTTTTCTATTATGTTAGAATTATGCTAGGTTAGTTTTTTAAATGAAATTACATTAAGTCCAAAATTTACATTTTATCTATTTTTTTTTTTTTTAAGATTTTACTCATTTACTTGACAGAGATCACGAGCAGGCAGAGAGACAGGCAGAGAGACAGACAGACAGAGAGGAAGGGAAACAGGCTCCCCGCTGAGCAGAGAACCCAATGTGGGGCTCAATCCCAGGACCCTGAGATCATGACCTGAGCCGAAGGCAGAGGCTTAACCACTGAGCCACCCAGGTGCCCCCCAAATTTACATTATTTAAGCAGATATTTTTAAAGACTGCATGTACTTCATTTTATCAGACCCAAACCTGGGACACATTAATTTATTTTTAATTTTAATTTTAGTTTTTTTTTCAAGTTCCAAAAAGGCTTTATTACATACAGAGGGGGAGGGGTTCAGTCCTTCTTGGCTACCTCTTTGCTCATGGCTTCCAGGACCTTGCTTAGCTCCTTTCTCTTCCTCTTGGCATGGATGTGTGTCCCTACTCTTTTCTTGATGACCTTGAGGGCACATGTCCTTGGAGACCTTGAACAGTTCCATAGCATACTGCTGGTATGGCACGAAGCTGCGTACCTCTCAGATCCTGTCTTGCATGATCTTGGTGTGCTTGGTGAGGTGCCCATGACGGCAGCTGTGCCTCGGCATGCTCATGTTCTTAGTCACCTTGTGGTCCTTGTTGAGGCCCACGGTGGTAGAGTAGTGCAGAGCCATGGCTGCTGTTCCTCCATGGCTCCAGTGGCAGAAAGGCTCAAATAACATTAATTTAAGTGAAAGGTGGCTAGTACCCAAACCAACTGTGGTCATTCTTCCTTATGATTAAATATATAAATCTATAGAGTGTCATTTATACTTTGAATAGTATAAATAGAAAAAAGAGTAAAAACCTAAAGCACAGGGGCGCCTGGGTGGCTCAGTCAGCTAAGTGTCTGCCTTTGGATTAGGTCATAATCTTGGGGTCCTGGAATCGAGCCCCGCTTCAGGCTCCCTGCCCAATGGGGAGTCTGGTCCTCCATTTGCCTCTGCCCCTCCCCCTACTCGTATGCTCTTTCTCTCTCCCCCATAAGTAAATAAAATCTTAAAAAAAAAAACAAAACCTAAAGTACACCCCTAAAGTTGAACCCTGTTAAAAGGTTCAGCTTCAGGGGAGTTCCTTTCTGTATACAAGATGGAAGGCTGCCTAATTCATGGAACATTGAATAAAGCCAAGTAGGTCTTAAGTAAGTTTTAAGGAAAAGTTAAAAAGATTCAACTTTGGTTGATTGAGCTATAGATGGCTTAATTTTTTTTTCTTATTTATATTTTCTAATTGGTTCACCATAATTAGGTTACTTTTATTTAAAAAAAGCAAAGTTAATTTTTTACAAGTTGTTAAAGTTTATTTAAATGAAATAAGCTCCTCTTTGGCATATGAATATAAAGTTTAAACAACCAAAAATTAAGGTTATGAGTTATTTTATTTGATATTGCTTAAATCTACTAGAGTACTTTTTTACCTATTAGATCCTTTGACATATATGAGTAGAAGTAGTAGCATTTCTTGGAAGTTGGTAATGAAACAAAAAATTTTAAAGTTGCACATTTATATGCAGGTAGAAGAGATTTGTTCAAACTGTTAACTGTGAGAATTCATATTTGCAATTTTAATTTGGTAGGTACGAACTATGGCTCGAGATTTATATGACGACCACTTTAAAGCTGTGGAAAGCATGCCTCGTGGAGTAGTGGTAACACTCAGAAACATAGCAACTCAGTTAGAGTCATCTTGGGAACTTCATACAAATAGACAAGTATGTTATTCAGCCTCTTGGTTTTATGACACACGTTGATCTTGGTTTAGTTTTTCCCCCTTTACCCCTATATTCTGGGTATTGATTAGGGGTCAGCAAATTACCACCCATGGGCTAAATTAGGCCTGCCACCTATTTTTATATGGCTTTGTAAGAATGGTTTTTATATTTTTAAATGGTTGAAAACAAATCAGAAGTAAGAGTAGTATTTTCTGATACATGAAAATGTAATGATAGTGTCCAAAAGTAGTTTTATTGCTCACAGCCATACTCACTCTTTTACCTGTTGTCTGTGACTGCTTTGGTCGTGTGGCTGCAGGGCAGAGTTGAATAGGTGTGACAGAGGCCATATAGCCTGTAATGCCCAAAATACTTCTAATTGTCCCTTTATAAAATGTTTTGTGCACTGGGCGCCTGGTGACTCAGTCGGTTATGTGTCCTGACTCTTAATTTTGGTTCAGGTCATGACCTCAGGGTTGTGAGATTGAGCCCTATATTGGCCTCTGCGCTCAGCCTGGACACTGCTTAAGATTTTCTCTTTCCCTCTCCCTCTGCCCCTCTTCACACCTTCCCTCTCTTAAAAAAAAATTGTTTTCTGACCCTGGCAGAGATATAATATACATTAATAATTTGAACTCCATATTCTTATTTAATATCTGACTTATTTTCTTGATAAATGATGTGATAGATTAAGTATATTAAGACCTGTTTTTTGGTCATTTTTGTCTTCATTAAATTTTTTTTTTTTTTTTTTTTTTTTTTTAGTGTATTGAGAGTGAGAACACTTGGAGAGATTTAATGAAGACAGCCTTAGAAAATCTAATTGTACTTCTGAAGGATGAAAACACAATTTCACCATATGAAATGTGTAGTAGTGGATTGGTGCAAGCACTGCTTACTGTTTTAAACAATGTAAGTTTACAAAATAGTACAAAACAGACTATAATAATTCCAACAATTATTTGTAGCTACATTTTTGGCAAAGCATTTGTTTTGTCAAGAAATATTTAAAAACTGAAAAAAAAAGAAATATTTAAAAACTGAGGTAATAAATGTTAATATTTATAATTTCTCTGGCCTTTCCTTTATGTTGTATCATTAGTTTGAGCCAGTTGAATTCAAGTATTGTGTCTATTTTGATTTTTCAGTTTTTGTTTTGTCAAGAAATGTTTGTTTTGTTTCTTTTGTCAAGAAATTTTTTGTTGTATTTGTTTTGTCAAGAAATATTTAAAAACTGAGGTAATAAGTGTTAATATAATTTCTCTGGCCTTTTCTTTATGTTATATCATTAGTTTGAGCCATTTGAACTCAGTAATTGAGTCTATTTAGATTTTTTAGTTTCCCAATTACAGTTTATTCTAGATTTTTTTGACAAAACACTTACTTTGGCCTAAGTTTTAATATTATTCACTGCTCTGATTTCTTCATAAAATGAAGTTATTCTGTAGACCTTCTTAAGACCTTAAATTATATGCATTAAATTCATTTATGAGCCATGACTGTTTAGGAAGTTACTGTGACTATTTGACAAGTATTTGCTAATAACCTGTTTCTCGTCAGCTTAGTCTACCTTTAGTATCTCTTAATTGTGATAAAAATCTTTATTTTAATGAATCATACAACAAATTCTAACAAAAGTATAAAAAGTGAAAGTTTTCTTCTATTTCAGTTCTACTTTCCATTTTAATTTTTGCTCTTATTCACTGTATGTGGTAATAAACTCTTAAAATTCACTTTAACTTCTGTAAGTTGTGTATTCACTTCATTAATTTTACCATTTGCATAATTTCCACTTATGAAACTTATATTCACATTATATATCTTAGTGATATTTGTGAAATCATTGTTTTGGTGTACCAGTTATATTTTTCCTAATACTGTTAAAATGGAAAATGTTCATTTGAAAATAATCTGATATCACCTTGCATACTACACTTTGGGAAAAGCTGACTAGCACATTCTATACAGGAAGTAAAAAAAAAAAAAAGAAAAGAAAAGTCTATGTTAGCTGTGGTCTACTAGTTATATAGTAAAAAGAATTTTAATTGAAAGAAAAGAATGATTTCACTTAGATTATATTGGTAATATTTTGTAATAATATATTAATATTTATCTTTGTAGTGTGTTCGATAAATTTTGGTAACAGCCTTAAAATGTTTTTTTTTGGACCTTTTTAATTTTTTTTAGAGCGTGGATTTAGATATGAAACAAGATTGTAGTCAACTGGTAGAAAGAATAAATGTTTTTAAAACAGCTTTTAGTGAAAATGAAGATGATGAAAGGTAAATCACTAAATTTCTTTTAATGTTTACAATGTTTGAAAGTTGGTATACTTCTTTAAAATTGTCTAATATAGTGCTTATACATAAAATAGGAACTTTCAAATTCAGTGAACAAAGTAGCTTTATATTTTAAATGTATAATAATAGGAAAGGCTTTTTAAAGCATTTTTTTTTAAAGATTTTATTTATTTACTTGAGAGACTAAGAGAACATGAGTAGGGTGAGGCGCAGAGGGAGAAGCAGACTCCCTGTTGAGCAGGGAGCCTGATGTAGGGTTTGATCCCAGGGCTCTGGGATCATGACCCAGCTGAGCCACCCAGGCGCCCCTGGAAACATCCTTTTACATAACATTCCTTTAAGTGGTATAACTGAGTTAAAGGTTGTAAGTGATCTTAAAAGTTTCTTGATAAAAATTGTCAAGTTACTTTCTAGAAACATTATACCAGCATTACCTTGCCAGCAAATAATACGATTTTCAAAACTTTGCTGCTTTATATATTTTTATATGTATCAAATTTTAAGTAATAAAATTATTTAACCTTTTTAAAAAAGATTTATTTATTTATTTGTCAGAGAGAGAGAGAGAGAGAGTGCATGTACACAAGCAGGGGGAGTGGCAGGCAGAGGGAGAAAGCAGGCTCTGCTCTCAGACTCCCTGCTGAGCAGGGAGCCTGATGTGGGGCTTCATCCCAGGAGCTGGTATCAGGACTTGAGCAGACGCTCAATCAACAGAGCCACCCAGGCGTCCCATAATTGTTTAAACTTTAAAAAATAAATTTTATGTCTACTTTGAATGCAGTTGATAAAAGTCTTATAAGTAAAATGAAATACTTTATTCTTGAGTGAAGGAAATTGAGTTATGAGAGTATTTTTGTTTGCACATACAAAATTAAACTTCTCTTTGCACTCATAAAGAAAGTAGGGGTCTTTATGAGGTTGGTTAACACAGTTTCTTTATGAATTTGGTTATAAAATGATATAAATTCTCTCAATTATTTTTTCTTTGTAGTCGACCAGCAGTTGCATTAATTCGGAAGTTAATAGCTGTATTAGAGTCTATTGAACGTCTACCTCTCCATTTATATGATACACCTGGATCCACATATAACCTGCAGGTAATTATGAAAAATGTGGTCACTATTGCTTAATAGGTTTAGGAGTAGTCTTTTACTTTGCTTAAGAAAACAGAAATAAGAACAAACTTTGTTTCACATTGTTTTAAGTTAACAATTCTGCTTACTCATTAAAGACTGTAATCCTAATGCCATTTGATTATTTTTTAATAACTTGAATTATTTCAACTTTTTAAAATCAAATCACTGGATTTTTAATAAATATTTATTTTTAAGTAGTAAATCATTTGGTTAGGGTAAGTGGAAGAAGATGCTTTATCAGTGGAAAAGGCAGGGAAAAAGAAATGGGTCCTTTTGTTCTAGAATTATGAGTTAAGTCCTTTGGTCTCTAAAATAATAAAAATAAAATTAATAGAAAACAGACATTGGTCCTTCTTCTAGGGTTATATTATAACATAGTTTTCAATTACTATTGAGAATGTTTCTCATTTTTACAGTTCTAAGAGAAAAACAAGGTACTTTCTGAAGCAGTCTTATCATTTTTTGCACAGATACTTACAAGAAGATTAAGATTTCGGTTGGAACGTGCACCTGGTGAAACTGCATTGATAGACAGGACTGGCAGGATGTTGAAGATGGAGCCCCTGGCTACAGTTGAATCTCTGGAACAGTATCTCTTAAAAATGGTGAGTTTCTGGCAAGGCCGTGGTGAAATAGGCATTCTTTGCTATGGGGTTTAACCCTTTAGGAAAGAAGTTGCGGAAGTATGTGTGCAGAGTTATGGTAATGCACTTTGACCTTGTAATTCCATTTTTTTGTACTCTATTTTAAGAAAATAATCTTTATGCACTATAAATGCTTTCTTCATTAAGAGGTTTATTAGAGACATTTGAGATACTAAAATGATGAACAAAACCTTAATGCCAGTCAATAAGACGTCTATCAGGCTGATAATTATTTCCATTAATTTGAATATTATGTAGCTATTAAAATGTATAAAGACCAATACGGAAAAAAAATTTGTTACAGTATGATCAGATGTTGTTTTACCTTGTCTGTTGAAATAATAGAGTAAACAAATATTCTGTGATATTAATAGTGGATACTTTGGTTGTAGAAATTTTAGTTTTTCTGGTTTTTTTCCCTACAAATACTCTTTTTTTAAAAAAAGATTTACTTATTTGTGAGAGAGTGCATGTGCGGTGGGGAGGAGGCAGAGGGAGAAGAAGAGAGAATCTCAAGCAGCCACCTTGCTGAGAATGGAGCCCACTGTAGGATTTTTCCCTATGTAGTCTTTAATGAGTAATTGTTGGGATAAAGTAAGTCAAATTGGGGCACCTGGGTGGCTCATTCGGTTAAGAGGCTGCCTTCAGCTCAGGTCATGATCTCAGGGTCCTGGGACTCAGCCCCACATTGGGCTCCCTGCTCAGCAGGGCGTCTGCTTATTCCTCTGCACCCCCCCCCCATCCCACCCTACCCCTGCCGTGCTCTCTCTCTCATAGATAAATAAACTCTTTTTTTTTTTTTAATTTATTTATTTGTCAGAGAGAGAGGGAGAGAGAGAGAGAGCGAGCACAGGCAGACAGAGTGGCAGGCAGAGGCAGAGGGAGAAGCAGGCTCCCTGCCGAGCAAGGAGCCCGATGTGGGACTCGATCCCAGGACGCCGGGATCATGACCTGAGCCGAAGGCAGCCGCCCAACCAACTGAGCCACCCAGGCGTCCCGATAAATAAACTCTTAAAAAAATAAGTCACATTAAAGGAGAGGGAAAAGTGGGCAGTGCATTTGAAAATAGCATTATTAAGGTGAGTGTCTTCCATATTCTCTTTGGTATAGGTAGCAAAGCAGTGGTATGATTTTGACCGATCTTCATTTGTCTTTGTTCGGAAATTAAGAGAAGGCCAAAATTTTATATTTCGGCACCAGCATGATTTTGATGAAAATGGAATCATTTACTGGATTGGGACAAATGCAAAGTAAGTCATGCTCTTTAATATAGAGTGAAAATATTCACCTGGAAAAAGACTTCTAGATGGTAAAATAAAATTATTAACCACTCTGAGTATCTTACACTTTAAGGAATTTTGTCTTATAGCATAAACATAAGACTATCTCAGTTCCTTTTTATGAGGAAAAAATAAATTGTCAGTTTTAGAATTTTAAAAAAATATGATTTTATGTGGAAAACTGGTATGAATATATTGCAGTTATTTTAATAGTGTTTACTAATTTTTTTTTATTTTATTTAGAACTGCATATGAATGGGTAAATCCAGCTGCTTATGGACTTGTAGTAGTAACATCATCAGAAGGAAGAAATCTACCATATGGCCGCTTAGAAGACATACTAAGTCGTGATAATTCAGCTTTAAATTGCCATAGCAATGACGATAAGAATGCCTGGTTTGCCATAGATCTGGGTCTCTGGGTGATACCATCAGCATATACACTTCGTCATGCTCGTGGTTATGGAAGGTCTGCCCTGAGAAATTGGGTTTTCCAGGTATCCAAAGATGGACAGAACTGGACTTCTTTGTATACCCATGTTGATGACTGCAGTCTCAATGAACCAGGGTTAGTTGAGGAGTCTTTGCAAATTGAAAAACTGAGTAAAGAGCTTTGTTTATTTTTATGACTGTATGCTCTTAGAGCTCTCTTCTTTGTGAAATATTAAAGCAAGTTTCTCTTTTTGAAAATATCACTGGAGGGATGCCTGAGTGGCTCAGTTGTTTAAGTGGCTGCCTTTGGCTTAGGTCATGATCCCAGGCTCCTTGCTCAGTAGGGAGCCTACCTCTTCCTCTCCCTCTGCATGGCAGTCCCCTGCTTCTGCTCTCTATCTGACAA
The DNA here is from genome assembly GCA_004024625.1 of Mellivora capensis. Taxonomy (NCBI): domain Eukaryota; kingdom Metazoa; phylum Chordata; class Mammalia; order Carnivora; family Mustelidae; genus Mellivora; species Mellivora capensis. The sequence continues at coordinate 36,099 of PISX010016826.1, read as the reverse complement.
ATAAATAGAATCTTTAAAAAAAAATCATTTGATACTATAATTTAGGTATTAAAACTTTGAAATGATAATTTTACCAAAAAAAATTTTTTTTTTAAGATTTTTATTTATTTGTCAGAAGGAGAGAGCAAGCACAGGCAGGCAGAATGGCAGGCAGAGGCAGAGCGGGAAGCAGGCTCCCTGCCGAGCAAGGAGCCTGATGTGGGACTCGATCCCAGGATGCTGGGATCATGACCCAAGCCAAAGGCAGATCTTACCAATTGAGCCACCTAGGTGTCTTTTTTTTTTTTTTTTAAGATTTTATTTATTTATTTATTTGACAGAGAGAGATCACAAGTAGGCAAAGTGGCAGATAGGAGGGCGGGGGAAGCAGGCTCCCCACCAAGCAGAGAGCCTGATGCGGGGCTTTATCCCAGGACTCAGATCATGACCTGAGCCGAATATAGTATACTAATAAAAACAAAAAATGGAATTAGTTTTTTACTAAACTTTCCATATATATACTTGATGTATGTGTATATTCTCAGTTTAACAGTAGTTATTGCTGCTTAAAGAAATATGGCTAACTTTTAAATTTTTCTTATTTTTATATTCTTTTTCTAAATTTTATATATTGGTCATATATATATAAATATTTTAAAAACAAAGTATTATATTCCTTTTTAAAAACTTTATTTGAGAGAGTGTGTGTGTGCAGAAGGGGCAGAGAGAGCAGGAGAGGGAGGAGTCCATGCTGAACACAGGGGTCAATGCTGCTGACCCCATGGCCCCGAGATAACAACCTGAACTGAAACCAGGAGTCTGACACTCAACCACCTGAGCCACCCAGGTCCCCCAAAAGTATTGTATTTCTAAAAATTTTAGTCCTGCTAAGTTTTAATAGAACAGTGTGACACATTTTGAGGGGAATATAGGGCATAGAGTTAAATTACTTTCTGTATTTCATGTAGTATGGAGAGAACTCCTTAATATTTGAATTAATAGATAATATTTTCAGGCTTTAAATTTAATATTTTAATATATTATTTTAAACTTTGCAAGAATTAAAAAAAATCTTTTTCATCATAAAGTTATGAGACATTAATTGTACACATTTAAACATTTCATTTTTTTTATTTTTTTTTTTATTTTTTTAATATTTTTTATTTATTTATTTGAGAGAGAGGCAGTGAGAGAGCATGAGCGAGGAGAAGGTCAGAGGGAGAAGCAGACTCCCTGTGGAGCTGGGAGCCCGATGTGGGACTCGATCCCGGGTCTCCGGGATCATGACCTGAGCCAAAGGCAGTTGTCCAACCAACTGAGCCACCCAGGCGTCCCTCGTTTTTTTTTTTTAAAGATTTTATTTATTTATTTGTCAGAGAGAGAGAAAGAGCACGAGAGAGCGAGCACAGACAGAGTGGCAGGCAGAGGCAGAGAGAGAAGCAGGCTCCCTGCTGAGCAAGGAGCCCGATGTGGGGCTCAATCCCAGGACGCTGGGATCATGACCTGAGCCGAAGGCAGCCGCTTAACCAACTGAGCCACCCAGGCGTCCCTAAACATTTCATTTTTAACTTAATTTCTTGATGTCTGATTTTCTCCTTTGATATCTTGATTCTTACGTAACAAACTGTGGAATTCAGTAACAGACTGAATGTGGAAGTTTGTTTATTTTTTCTGTTGGTCTCTATTATGTAAAAAATCTTCCCCACCTTAAACATCCTTTTCATCTGTTTTAAAACATTACACCATTTTTTCCCTAACACATTCACAGGTCAACAGCAACCTGGCCTCTTGATCCACCAAAGGATGAGAAACAAGGTTGGCGACACGTGAGAATTAAACAGATGGGGAAGAATGCTAGTGGACAAACCCACTACCTGTCACTCTCTGGATTTGAACTTTATGGCACTGTAAATGGAGTATGTGAAGACCAGCTAGGTAATGAGATGAAGCTGGGTTTTAACTTACTGAAACAGTTCTCTTTATAAAATGTGACCTGTTTATATTTCTTGAATTTCTACTTTACAGGGAAAGCAGCTAAGGAAGCAGAAGCTAATCTTAGAAGACAGAGACGTCTAGTTCGCTCCCAGGTTCTGAAATACATGGTTCCAGGGGCTCGAGTGATTAGAGGGCTTGATTGGAAATGGAGAGATCAGGATGGCAGCCCACAAGGAGAAGGTACCGTCACAGGGGAACTGCATAATGGTGAGTAGGTGCTTAGCATTTTAGTGTAGGAATGGAGTACTTAAATAACAAAAGTATTTTTCATTATTTTGGGATAGTTTACAAATTGTATAAATGTCCCAACACTCTATAGAACTGTATTGATTTCACATTAAAAATGGAAAAATCATTTACTTAGAATTAAGGAAAAATTTTAATTTCTGTTTTGATTTAGAATTTACTGCTAATATTCTAAAGTGATTAATAAGTTAGTATAAGTTGACTACTCTAAAGACACATTTTCTGGGGCTTTTTTTGGTCTATTCATAAGTTTTCATTGATCTTTAATTTCTTAGGCTTTTCTTGTTAGCGTGATAGGAATGAGGCAGTAATTTTTTATTCTTTAATAAGTCATGTAGAAGAAAAAGCATTAACATTTTTAGCAACTTTTTTTTAATAAAGCATAGATAAAGAATTGTAGCCTTTTCGTTTATTAATAGGTTATAAAATAACATTCCTAACGTTTCTCAGTCTACTAGCTTTTCTTTGGATTTTAAACTTTGATATTTTATAAGGTAAGGGTTGTTGTTGTTTAAATCAAATTCATACCCACTTAATAAATTGCTCTTAAATTCCCAGAAGCAACTTAAAATGCCTAGTGTTTTTTCTTATACTCAAAAGGTTGATTTATTCGTAGATGATTTGCCTATCCAGTAGTGTGTTCTTAAGAATTTTGCTTGGCATTAAGAACAAAAAGGAGTAAAATGTTCATATTCTTAACTTAAACCAGATATCTGAAGAGCTATAATAAAGGTGACAGTGCTTAGGAGAGTGACTAATACTTAGTATCTTGATATATTCATGTTCTACGTGATATAGGCATTTATTTACCTAAATACATTTTTGATTTTATGGTTTTTGAGATTCTCTTCCTTGTATCATCTTACTACTTAATGCATTTTTAAAAAAAGATTTTATTTATTTATTAGAGTGAGAGAGAGAGCATGAACAGGGGGTAGGAGCAGAAAGAAAGGGAGAGGCAGACTTCCCGCTGAGTGAGGAGCCCAATGTGGGACTCAGTTCTAGCGCCTTGGGATTATGACCTGAGCAGAAGGCAGACACTTAACCAACTGAGCCACCCAAGGGACCTACTTAATCCATTTCTGTGCAGTTATACCATAACTGCAAATAGTTGTCATTAGGGACGCCTGGGTGGCTCAGTTGGTTAAGCGGCTGCCTTCGGCTCAGGTCATGATCCCAGCGTCCTGGGATCGAGTCCCACATCGGGCTCCTTGCTCAGCAGGGAGCCTGCCTCTCCCTCTGCCTCTCTCTGCCTGTGCTCGCTCTCTCTCTCGCTCTCTCGCTCTCTCTCTGACAAATAAATAAATAAATAAATATAATCTTTAAAAAAAAGAGAGAAAGAAAAGAAAACGTACGGTGTATTTATTTAAAAAAAAATTGTTGTCATTATAGCAGGTTTACAGTGAATGAGCAATGATATAACTGCCCAAATTCATAAAAACTAATAATAGTTGAGAGGACAGTAGTACCATTCAACCCAGAAATTTTAAATGTTTTTAGACGTCTTAATGATACTTAGTTAATATTCTAAATTGTTTGTTTTGCCTTTTAAGTGTGTGGGCTAGTTAGGGGCATATGAATGCAGTTTATTTTTCTCAGGCTGCAGTCAGCTGAAGTGACTGCCTAGGAAAATGGGAATCTTAATTTTAGAATTTAGTATATAAGAAAAGCTTTTTTGGCTGACTGGATTAATATAGAGTTTCAGCTGACCAAGTTGGCTGGTCATATTGATTCTTATATTGAAACCATTATGTTAGTGAAAGTGCTTAGCTTTCAAATAGTAAACCATTTCTTTTTCTTTCTTTCTTTTTTAAAATTTTTAACATTTTACTTTTAAGTACTCTCTGTACCTAATGTAGGGCTGAACTCACAATCCCAAGATGAAGAATCACACACTCCACTGACTGAACACACTCCACTGATTAAACCAACCATTTCTTTTGGTGGGGAGGGGCACAGGGAGAGGGAGAGACTCTTAGGCAGGCTCCACATCCAGTGTAGAGCCTGATGTGGAGCTCAATTTCATAACCCTGAGATCACAACCTGAGCTGAAATCAAGAGTTGGATGCCTTAACTGAGCCACCTGGGTGCCTCAAATATCTTTCCTTTCTAAAGAATATATGTATCAGTGGAAATACCCTTTTCTCCCCATCTATTCCACAAAAATGAGTACCTACCATGTACTGGTATTTTTGGTAAATTGTTAGATTTCATGTAAACAATGGTCACCAAAAAAGTATAATTTCCTGCCTTCTGAGTGAATCAGATGAACATACATTTACAGATCTTGATGACTGCTATGAATTAAATTATCAGCATATTTTTGGGCCAATTAATGTACTATAATGCTTTTTTTATTTGGAATTGGTAGATGTTTTTGAGCCTCTTCTTTATTCACACCATCCCATGTTGCAGAAGAGATGGTTAAATGTTGGTTCTTCCGAACTTATTTCAGCATGTGGAATAAATGGGAGCAGTTGAAATTTCATCAAAACTAGATTATGTAGATTTGGGGCTGTTAGTTTTTCTCTCATAGAACTCCTATGCAGATAATCCCCACAGGTGATTCAGTATTACTTATACCCCTCTGAGCCTCATCATAAACATATATGAATTTGTTACGTGTGTGTGCATGTGTGCGCATGCATGGGAGTACTTGTGTGTATGGGTGAAGTACTTTCAGACTTTAGAAAAACTTAAACGTGTTGCATTTTTAAAAATACATGTATTTTTATGTGTTGTGTTTTCCCTGAAGTAGTTAGCTGATAACACTAAACTAAGATTGTAAAATTTTTATTATTTTCCATTCTGCTAGGCAATTTGTTTTACTGCTTTTGGAATTTAATTACTTTTTTTTTTTAAAAAAGAACAAGTATTGTTTTACAAGTACAAGTCAATATACATTGAATATCATGTTCATTAGTTCTTTGCACATTATTAGCTTTAGCTTATAGGTTCTAATAAAGAGCCTAGGAATACTTTAAAAATTTTGTTTTTAGAATTTTCTGTGCTTATTCAAATATATTAAACTTAATCATAAGAAAACCAAGTAACCACTGAACTTTGAGAACACAACCGAAATGCTAACTTAGTGTTATTTGAGCTGGTGACCTGAAATTTGTACAGTAATATATGAATATTTTGTTTGTCAATTATTAGAATTTAGCCCAAACATAAAAATTAATGATAAGTCAGAACTTTTTTCTAAAAAGAACATTCGACCACATAATCACATTTAGCAATCAGAAAACCTTTTATTTAGATATCATCGTACTTAACTGAAGGTGTAGTATATCACCATTTGTATCAGTCTTTTTACAGTTTTTAATAGTTCTTCCCCTTAAAAGACACCCCAATAGATGTAAATATGACCCTTACGTTGTTTTCAGATATCAGCAGAGCATGCAGTTCAGAAATAAGAGAAATAAAAGGAAGAATTTAATTTTAGTTGGCAGACCTTAAATGGCTATAGAAATTCAGAGAAGTACAGCAGTGATGAAAAGCTGATCCCATATTGTGGAGCTACTGTCTGACACGCTCCTCTCTGCTTTCTGCTGGGTCTCACAAACTCCTGTCCCTTTCCAGGCTGGATTGATGTCACCTGGGATGCTGGTGGCTCAAACTCTTACCGTATGGGCGCAGAAGGAAAATTTGACCTCAAGCTTGCACCAGGGTACGACCCTGATACAGTGGCATCACCCAAACCTGTTTCATCCACTGTTTCAGGCACAACGCAATCATGGAGCAGCTTGGTGAAAAACAACTGTCCAGACAAGACCTCTGCTGCTGCAGGCTCCTCAAGTAGAAAAGGAAGCAGCAGTTCTGTGTGTAGCGTGGCCAGTAGCAGCGACATCAGCTTGGGTTCGACCAAAACGGAACGGAGATCAGAAATTGTAATGGAACACAGTATAGTTTCAGGAGCTGATGTCCATGAACCAATTGTTGTTCTTTCATCTGCTGAAAACGTCCCTCAAACAGAAGTAGGGTCATCTTCCAGTGCAAGCACCAGCACCTTAACAGCGGAAACGGGAAGCGAAAATGCCGAAAGAAAGTTAGGCCCTGATAGTTCTGTTCGCACTCCTGGGGAGTCTAGTGCAATATCCATGGGAATTGTTAGTGTTAGTTCTCCTGATGTTAGTTCAGTGTCTGAGTTAACTAATAAAGAAGCAGCTTCACAACGGCCCCTTAGCTCTTCAGCAAGTAACAGACTGTCAGTGAGTTCTTTGTTGGCTGCTGGGGCCCCTATGAGCTCTAGTGCAAGTGTACCTAATCTGTCCTCAAGAGAAACATCTAGCTTGGAGAGTTTTGTAAGGAGAGTGGCAAACATAGCACGGACTAATGCCACGAACAACATGAATCTAAGCCGAAGCAGCAGTGATAACAACACTAATACTTTGGGGAGGAATGTGATGAGCACAGCAAGTAAGTGAGCTTTTCCTTATGGAACCCAATGGTTTTTCCACTCGGAGGGATGCACAGTAGGGTTTCTTGTTCAGTGGGTTCTGGCTGCAGTCTTTAACTAGATCGTTAACCGTGTTACATACAACTACGTCAGATTTAGCACTTCAGGAATCTGCAGTTCTGTAGAATCATGATCTCTTAAGAATTAAGATCAGGTGTGATAAAGAACCTCTTAATCCGGAAGGATAAAACAGTAACTCACTTATGTTTTTCACTCTTCTAAAATAATTGTTAAGTTCAGCTGCATGAGGATAATAGATGACTATTAAATATTGTTATCGTCAACTGAAATCAGCATCACACTGGTTTAACTTTTCCTTAGGTCCTAAATTGATACTAGCTTCTGGAAGGTGTTTAATTCTAATGTAAGCTAATGGGTTAAAGTAATTCCTTTGGAAAATGTCATTGGGAATTAGTTCATTGCCTGTTTCAGTTTTTAAAAAAGCAAGGCTTAATTTTTTGGAAAAATAACAGTGCCATACAAACAAGGATTCCTAGTTGGATTTCAGTTGGGTTCCCAAAGTTGTTGCTTTTCAGCCTTTTAATAATTAGTGTTTTATGATCTCATTTTAAATATATAACCTAGTTTTTCTTAGGTTTATACAGTCCCACCAGTTGTACTGATTTGCTTCATTTTTATCTTTAGCTTCTCCTCTTATGGGTGCTCAGAGTTTTCCCAATTTGACCACACCTGGTACCACATCAACAGTGACAATGTCAACATCCAGTGTGACTAGCAGCAGCAATGTAGCCACAGCAACAACAGTTTTATCAGTTGGTCAGTCCTTAAGTAATACTTTAACTACCAGCCTCACATCAACCTCCAGTGAGAGTGACACAGGTCAGGAAGCAGAATATTCCTTATATGGTAAGTGATTGTTTAAAATACTTAGGTATTTGTGTAGTGATGCTCTTAGTATGTTTTCCTGCTGTGTTGTTTTAACTGTCAATTAGAAAATAATTATCCACTCTTATTAAAGATATGGCATCTTCATATAAGATGAAAGAACTCTGTGCTGTGGGGGACATCTAGGAACTTTTGTGTCCTCCTTTTTTATCTTTTGTGCACTAATGAAGTTTTATTAGAATATATTTGACATCTTTATCAGAAAAGAAGTGTAAGAGATTTAATAAGCTTTGTGAAGTTATATTCTTTGTATACTATAATGTAAGAGGAAAAACACTCTCCCTGTGTATCTCCTTTATTCTGAACACTGTGTTCACAGAACACTTCATAGTGTCACATCCCATAGGTAAAGGACTTGGTTCCATAACACCACCCCCCACCCCTTCAGACACTGAATTGAAAGTCCAGGTTGTCATCTGTGCTACATACTGGCTATAAATTGGAGGCTTCCATGACCCTCTGCTTTGGCTTGATTAATTTGCTGAAGTGGCTCACAGGATTCAGGAAAACATTTTATTTACTAGAGTAACTGATTCTAACACGAGGTGTATAATTCAGGAACAGCCAGATGGAAGAGTTGTATAGGGTGAGGTCTGCAAGGTCCCAAGCACAAGAGTATTTGTGCCTTTGGAGTCTGGGGACTCTGCCATTCCATGGATGTATCCCTGTCTGTCAGTTTGGAAGCTCTTTGAATCCTCTGTTTGTCAGGGTGGGGGGAGGAGGTGTTTAGAGGCTTCATGACTTAAGCATGAATGATTAAATATTAGCCATTGGTGATTGGACTCTGTATCTGGCCCCTCTTCTTTCCCCAGAAAGGGATTATCTTTCCAGATACCTCTTTTTACTTAGTACATTGTGAAATTATTTTCACATTGTTCAGTGTGTTTCTACAGTGTTTGACTCTATGACCGTTATTTAATAAATTCTCCATTTTGGACATTTAAGTTACACCTTTTCATTACTATAAACATTGTTATGAATCAGCATCTTTGAATTGTACTATTGTGTATTCCCTTAAGGTACTTTTTAAAAAGAAGTAGTGGCTGAATTGCCTTTCAGAAAGGTTGCACTTCCATCATTATTGTTGTTGAATATCCTTTACCATGCATACATACATACATTCATACATCCTTGATGCCATTGCTTGTTCTTTTTTTTTTTTTTTTTTTTTTAAAGATTATTTATTTATTTATTTATTTAAGGGGAGAGAGAGATTGAGAGATTGAGAGAACAAGTCAGGGGAGGGGCAGAGGGAGAAGCAAACTCCCTATGGAGTAGGGAGCCTGTTGTGGAACTTGATCCCAGTACTGTAGCATCATGACCTGAGCTAAAGGCAGACGCTTAACTGACTGAGCCACCCAGGCACCTGCCTGTTCTTTTTAAAAATAGAATTTGTTGGGGTGCCTGGGTGGCTTAGTGGGTTAAAGCCTCTGCCTTCAGCTCAGGTTGTGGTCCCAGAGTCGAGCCCCGCATTGGGCTCTCTGCTCAACGGGGAGCCTGCTTCCCTTCCTTTCTCTTTCTGCCTGCCTCTCTGCCTACTTGTGGTCTCTGTCTGTCAAATAAATAAATAAAATCTTTAAAAAAATTTGAATTTGTTAATTTCAAATATTTCAAGTACTATTTTATGTAAATCTTACTTTAATGTGTTTTCTTTTTTTCTCTGAATGTGTCCTCTCCTATTCCAAGCCAAAAAGTGGATCTGATGTTCTATGGTTTTAAGAGAATCATCATATTTCTCTGTGTCTGCCTTATCTATTAAATGTGTATGTAGCAAAATGGTGATGGTGATTATACCAGAGTATGTAAATTCATTGAATAAACTATACTCCACTCTGGTTTTTCTCATGGAGCCCCTCTGCCCCTTTCTACTCATTGGTTATATGTTAACTTTAGGCTTTATTAATCATGTGAAAGTTAAGTAGGTTATGGGTATGCTAGTGGGAAAGAATATTAAATAGTTAGGGCTACTGGTTGCCTTTTGAAAATTATTGTTAGAAGATTACAATTTCCTTTTTCACATTTCTAAAACTGGAGGACTCTTTAAGGGTCCTGCTGTTAAGGATCAGAGGAAATCTGCATTATAAAATAATTTCTGTGTGCAGACTTTTACTGTGTTAGGTTTTGAGGGGCGTGATTCTGTGATAGATTCATAGAATCTATGAGATAAGGAGCTATTTAAATGTTTATACTCTGCTAAAGAGTAGATCATGATTTAAAAAAAGCCTTGATTTCAGTGAATTATAACATGTGAAAGATGGGATTTCAGTATCTAAAGTCAGATTGTTTTCCTTTGATAGTTAGCCAAAAGTGGAATTGATTATGGTTGTGTGTGTGTGCGTGTGTGTGTGTGTGTGCGTGTGTGTGTGTACTACCACTTTATGTTCATGAGAACCAGTCCTAAATTACAGGATGGTACCTTAACATGTTTTAGGGATAGTATATTTTATCAAATTTAAGATTCCATTAATTATAATTATTTTATGTCACTAAGGAAAAAATACTGCCAATTTAGCTGTGACTTGCCATTGCTTGTAAGACACATTCTGATTCCAGAATATTAGTGTTTAAAAAAATGTGTGCCTTAGAAACTAATTGAATATACTATCAGGCCTCTTTCTTCTACTAACCATCTAGTAAAAGGTATTGAATTTTAATCTTGTGTAATTATTAGATTTAAAATATATATATTTTGCGGCGCCTGGATGGCTCAGTGGGTTAAGCCTCTGCCTTCGGCTCGGGTCATGATTCCAGGGTTCTGGGATCGAGCCCCGCGTCGGGCTCTCTGCTCAGCAGGGAGCCTGCTTCCTCCTCTCTCTCTGCCTGCCTCTCTGCCTACTTGTGATCTCTGTCTGTCAAATAAATAAATAATCTAAAAAAAAAAATATATATATATATATATATATATATTTTGTTCATAGGTTTGCAGATAAAAGATTCTTCCAAGTAATTATAAATTGTGTTCTGAATGCTCTTTTGGAATATAGAGTGTGTATTGTCTTTTTATTCACAGAAATTTTTTTTTTCATATCCAGTAAAACTCCTGTTTTAGTCCCATTATTACTTTCTATTTTCAGTTCTCGTGCAGAACAGCTTGTCAGCATCTTCATTGTGTGGGACTGTTTATCTGACACAAACTTCATGGGGTGGGGGGGAGGGAATATGGATAATATGAGAGATGGTACATATATTAGTCCATAGTACATAGGCAGTGTCATTAAGTAGTTGTTATCTTTAACCTGCCAGGTCACGTAGCTAAACCCAGCCTCTCTGATTGACTTTATTCTGCCTTTTCCCTTATATGATAGTTTACAGCTTCTATTTATATATTTTCTTTTTCTTCCTTAAAAAGAAATTTTTTTTTGAGAGCATGACCGGTTGGGAGCGACAGAGGGAGAAAGATAATCTTTTTTTTTTTTTTTTTTTAAGATTTTATTTATTTATTTGTCAGAGAGAGAGAGATGCGAGAGAGTGAGCACAGGCAGACAGAGTGGCAGGCAGAGGGAGAAACCTGAGCCACCCAGGTGTCCTGAGAAAGATAATCTTAATCAGGTTCCATGTCCCATGTGGAGCCCAGTGTGGGGCACAGCCTCGTGACCCTGAGATCATGACCTGAGCCGAAATCAAGAGTCAGATGCTTGGGGCGCCTGGGTGGCTCAGTGGGTTAAGCCTCTGCCTTTGGCTTAGGTCATGATCTCAGGGTCCTGGGATCGAGCCCCGCGTTGGGCTCTGTGCTCAGCAGGGAGCCTGCTCCCCCCCAACTCTCTCTGCTTGCCTCTTCTCTGCTTGCTTGTGATTTCTCTGTCAAATAAATAAATAAAATCTTAAATAAAAAAAAAAGATGCTTAACCGATTGAACCACCCAGCCACCCCTCATTTGTTTACTTTTTAAATGCCTCTCTCCCCCCTATCTCCACTGATCCCATGGGATATCCTACCATGTCTGTTTACAGGTATATATATCTGGTATCTAACATAGTTTTTGGCACAAGTCATGTTATGCTTCCTGTGGCTGATACAGACATTGGTGATAGGATTGTTATTTTTAAACCCAGTCCATATTGATCTTTTTCATTACGAGTTTGTAGACTTGGATTTAGTTTGTGGTTATCCTTTATCTTGTGTTGTTTTCTACCATTCTTGTGACCAAGATTCATTTTATATTTGTGGTGGTGGAAGAAGGGTGGCATCGGTCAGTGTGGTTTTTATACTTGTCTCTTGAATTTTACCTTTGTTTTGTAAGACCAGTACACAGTTACCTTATAATGCTTTGTTAATTATGTCGAGAATAAGGTTGTTGGTTTTCTTTTCTAGATTTCCTGGATAGCTGTCGTGCCAGTACTCTGTTAGCTGAGCTAGATGATGATGAAGACTTGCCTGAGCCAGATGAGGAAGATGATGAGAATGAAGATGACAATCAGGAGGACCAAGAATACGAGGAGGTTATGGTAGAGAGAGTGTCTCCCATTCTCTTAACTAACATAAGATGTTTATAATTGAAATGAAAAAGGAAAAGCAGAGTCCTGGTTAAACTTTGATATAGGGAAATATGGGATGAGTATGAAAAATGTGGTTAATTAAGAAAAGCACCTTTAATCTGAACATTTATGATTCTCTTTTAAGAGAAAATAAATTGGTTATATTTGGAAAATACTAAAATGTCACATGCTGATGTTTTAACAGGTTTAAAAGTGTAAAGAACTGGGGCGCCTGGGTGGCTCAGTGGGTTAAGTCTCTGCCTTCAGCTTAGGTCATGATCTCAGGGTCCTGGGATCAAGCCCCGCGTCGGGCTCTCTGCTCGGCGAGGAGCCTGCTTCCTCCTCTCTCTCTGCCTGCCTCTCTGCCTTCTTGTGATTTCTGTCTGTCAAATAAGTAAAATCTTAAAAAAAAAAAAAAAGTGTAAAGAACTGCACTAATCCTGAAGAATATAATTTTTTTAAAAAAATTTATTTATTTGTCAGAGAGAGAGGGAGAGAGAGAGAGCGAGCACAGGCAGACAGAGTGGCAGGCAGAGGCAGAGGGAGAACCAGGCTCCTTGCCGAGCAAGGAGCCCGATGTGGAACTTGATCCCGGGACGCTGGGATCATGCCTGAGCCGAAGGCAGCCGCTCAACCAACTGAGCCACCCAGGCGTCCCCTGAAGAATATAATTTTTATGTTCCTTTCACAATAATTAGACTATTTTAATTTTTTTAAAGATTTTATTTATTTATTTATTTATTTGAAAAGAGAGAGAGAGATCATGCACAAGCAGGGTGAGTGGCAGGGAGAGGGAGTAGCAGGCTCCTTGCTTGATGCAATACTCCATCCTATGACCCTGGGACCAGGACCTGAGCTGAAGGCAGACACTCAACCGACTAAGCCACCCAGGCACTCTATTTTAGTTTGAGTACATACTTAAACTATTTTAGTATGTACTGTTTTGTGGGCAGTATATCTGTATTATTTCATCATTCTTTATAGCTGTGAGGTAGAGACATAGAAGAAATAATATGTCCTCATTAATCGATCAGTTAAGTTCAAAAGTAGGGACCTAAGCTTAGGAAGTGTGATCCAGAACTCTAAATGTTTAACCACTGCGATTATCTTCAAACTGAACTTACACCTGGAAATACCCTTTATTGTAACTTGTATATTTTTTGTTTTTCTTTATAAAATGTTATTAGATTTTTAAAAATTTCACAGGTTGCTTTTTAATGGTGTGAAGAACTCCCAAGAAATTCTTTTAGTATGTCTTACATAAAAACAGATATTACTGTAACATATTTTTTGTGAAGGTTGTATATGAGGCATGGTGAATATAAAGCGTCCAGTCTGTAAGTTTTGTGAAGATGGCTAATGAATATGAGGTTTTATTTAATGATAGTTGATGATAGGGTGGATAGTTTTAGGTTAAGGCTGAATGGGGATATATATATGAGTCAAATAATTAGACATGTCTCTTCACATTTTCTTATTTCAGATTCTGAGACGTCCATCCCTGCAGCGTCGAGCTGGCTCTCGCTCTGATGTAACACACCATGCTGTCACCTCGCAGCTACCACAAGTCCCTGCTGGAGCAGGGAGCCGGCCTATTGGGGAGCAGGTAATATCTTAATGTTTATCTTCCCCTGTATTTTCCTCCCTTTTTACAGTAAAGCATCAACCAAAATGCCTAGAAGACTATGTGGTGATTGAGGTGGGGGTGAGAAGCTACCAGAAAAACAAAAAGAAATTTCCCTTACTGCTTGGGTTTTATATTCTAGAAAGAGTCCATGATTGCTTTGGCATAATGCATAAAGGAGTTTCTTACTTGAAAGCACTTCATCTTGGCCCTTGGGTAACAGTTAACATTTATTAAAATGATTAATTTTATTATCTAAGATTTACAGGTTTGGTAATAGTGGTAGGGTTAATAATATTAGTCTGTTAGCTGAACATTTTCTATTCATGAATAAATAAATTGTTATTTTAAATTTTATTTTATATTTATATAAATACTTCATATTATATATAATATTTGTATATGAATTTTTAATATTTATATGTATATTATGTTATTTATATAAAGTTGAATTAATAAATAATTCATTTATTAATTACCAATGATATCAATAATTAAGTCCTAGCCTTGGTTTTAATACGTTCCATGTATTAACTAATTCAATCCTTTCAACAACCTTTTGAGGGTTATTATTAGCCCTAATTTTTAAAAGAAGTGGTTGGTAAAGGTCACATGTAGACGTTTTGGATCTAGGACTAAAACACAAACATTATCATTACAGAGATACCATATGTCCATTTCATTTGTTATAAAAGTTAATTTAAGTGTTCGGAATATGAGAGGCTATGTATGCGTGTAAGTACATGCGTAATTGTTATTTATGACATCATTCATTTATAACATTTACCATTCATTGATCTTTTTTGTTGATAGTGAAAGTGAGGAGAAGAAAATGTTCCTTTAAAAAACTTTCATTTTGCAAAATTTCAAACATGCTTGAAGTAGAAAGAATAACGCAGTGAATCCCCAAGAACCCATTATCTGTAATGATTACCAAATGCTTTGTCAAACATGTTTGATTTATTTGCCCATAGTTATTTAAACCATCTTCCAAGCATTATATTTCATATATAATTCAATATGTAATAAAATTTACTTACATTTTTAAAAAGCAACTTATTTAAAAATAATTGTAAGTTCACAGATTCACAGGAAGTTCCAAAGATAGGTTTTGTGCCCTTTGCCCAGTTTCTTCCAATGGTTACCCCTTAACCTAATTAGAGTCTAACATCAAAATCAGGAAATTGACACTGATACAGTGTATGTATATGGTTCTTTCTCATTTTATTGTTTGTGGATTAGTGTAAGCACCATTAAGGCAGTTTACTTTTGGTAAGCTTAAATCGTTAAGAAATGTATGTGCCTGCCTATTTACACTTACGTCATCTTATGCTTAAAAACTATGGCTAAATAAGGAAGTGTAATAGCTATCTAGAGAAGTATTTAACATCCACCTCATTTTAAAGATAGCGTGTCAGTTTTGCAGTAAAGAAAAGTTTTATCTTGTTTATCTGTATGTGGAATTTTAACAGGAAGAAGAGGAGTATGAAACTAAAGGAGGACGTCGGAGAACATGGGATGATGATTATGTACTCAAGAGGCAGTTTTCTGCTTTGGTTCCTGCTTTTGATCCTAGGCCTGGTCGTACTAATGTCCAGCAGACGACTGATCTAGAGATTCCACCCCCAGGTACTGTGTATTTTAGTTTTGTGATTTATTTTGAACATAGACCAAATAAGATAGTTATATGTAATTAGGAAAGTAGGTGGCTACTTACAGATTTGGGTTATAAAGAAAAGTTTTCAGAAAAAAGAAACAACTATGTATCAGCCAAAAGTCCTTAAAAGATAAATTTTTTTTTTGAAAGATTTTATTTATTTGAGAGAGAGGGAGAGAACACAAGCAGGGGAGAGGAGCAGAGGGAGAGGGAGAAGCAGACCCCCCCAACCCCCCACGAGCAGGGAGCCCTGGCTAGGGCTGGGATCATAACCTGACTCAAAGGCAGATGTTTAACTGACTGCCACTCAGGTGCCCCAATACAGATTATTTTTAAAGGAGTAAATTACAGTACTTTAAAAAACAGTGTGTTCTATATTTGTGTAATTTCTAAAGGAAGGCTCACTTAGGGGGCGCCTGGGTGGCTCAATGGGTTGAGCCTCTGCTTTCGGCTCAGGTCATGATCTCGGCATCCTGGTATTGAGACCTGCATTGGGCTCTCTCCTCAGCGGTGAGCCTGCTTCCCCCTTCTCTCTGCCTGCCTCTGCTTACTTGTGATCTCTCTCTCTCTCTCTCTCTCTCGGTCAAATAAATAAATAAAATCTTAAAAAAAAAAAAAAAAAGGAAGGCTCACTTAAAGGTAGATAATTTGTATTCTATATTCTGCTGGATCAGAACTGCTGTGGATTATTCCTATTCTACTTTGACTTTGGAAAATTGTGTAGTAGTTTCATTTATGGTCTTGAGTTAGCTGGTACCTTTCTCTCTTACAACTCTATTTTGGCTGTAGTAGGCACACTAATGATCCCCAAAGGTCTGTGAGTCCTGACCTCTGGAATCTTTAATAGGTTACCTTAATAAACAAAAGAGACTTTGTAGACGAGATTTAATTCAGGATTTTGAGAAGGGGGAATTAATCCTGGATTATCCAGGTAGGCCTGGATATCGTGTAATCACGAGTGTCCACATAAAAGGAATATAGGAGGGGGATGCCTGAGTGGTGCAGTTGGTTGGGTGTCAGACTCTTGGTTTCGATTCAGGTCGAGATCTCGGAGTCATGAGCATGAGTCCTACACTGGACTGTCTATTCAGTGTAGAATCTGCTTGAGACTCTGTCTCCTTCTCCCTCAACCCCTCCCCCTCTGCACTCTTGTTCTCTTTCTCTCTAAAGTAAATAAATCTTTAAAAAAAATGTTTAAGAGAAATTCAGGAAGGTCTGAGAGAAGATTTGACAACAGGAAGCAGAGATCAGAGTGATGAGGGGTCATGAACTGTGAAATATGGGCAGCCTCTAGATGCTTGAAAAGGCAAGCAAACAGATTCTTTCTTGGAGCTTCCAAAAGGAACAAAGCCTTGCCAATCCATTTAAGGTTTCTCAGTTCTAGAACTGGTTTTTTTTTTTTGTTTTGTTTTGTTTTTTTAATTTATTTATTTGTCAGAGAGAGAGAGGGAGAGGGAGAGAGCGAGCACAGGCAGAGTGGCAGGCAGAGGCAGAGGGGGAAGGAGCAAGACCAAGCAAGGAGCCCGATGCGGGACTTGATCCCAGGACACTGGGATCATGACCTGAGCCGAAGGCAGCCGCTTAACCTACTGAGCCACCCAGGCGTCCCTCTAGAACTGGTTGTTTTAAACCACCCAGTTTATGGTGATTTGTTCAAGCGACAATAAGATGCTAATATACAGAACAAACCACCTAATTTGTGTAAGCCTGAATTTTCTTATCTCTCACCTGGAGAAAGTAATAATTTCTGTTTGACAAGGTAATTAAAAGTTTTTTTTTAAGGTAATTAAAAGTTTTAAATGAGGTAAAATATATAAAGCGCTTAGCATGGTACCTGGTCCATGCCTCAGTAAACCTCAGCTGTAGTAATCAGTATATTATCCTTAAGGAAGGCTTAAATGTTGATTAGGTGTGGAATGTATTTTTTACTTGATAGAATGATATTTGTGTTAAATAGGGAAGTGTGCTTTGTAGTATGATGTTCTATGGTGAGATTGCATATAGGCCAAATCAAGATGTTTCAAGATCCTTTCAATAAGAAAAACCTATGCTAGGGAATATAAATAGGTACAGAATTTTGTAGAGCTCTTTGGCAATACATTTCATATTGTTACTACTAGAAACCTATAGTAAAGAAATACTGGCTCTGGATGCTAGTGATGACTACGTATTATTTATATTGTCAGAAAATTGGAAATGACCTTCCATTATTTCCAGTAACAAGGATATGGTTCAGTTAAGGTTTAATGGAATGTCTTGCAGTGAATAAAGTTAATACTTTAGAAGATTATATTATGATATGAGGAGAAAATTACTGAGCTAAGGAAAAAGAAGTGTACACCACCAAATACACTATGTACCTGTGGTGGGGGGCGGTTGCCTCACAATCTGCTCATTCAGTGTGAACAGAATGTTGATAGTTCAGTGACTAGAGTCTTTGCTTTCTCAGTGTGTGTTTTTTTCTGAATGTAGAATTACGAATAATTTTAGTTTTCTCATAAGAATAAAATGTTTCTGAAATATTCGTACAATTAGCATGTGTTTTCTTAAAGTAGAGATTTCTATCATATGCATAAATTCATCTTTAGTGCTCTGTCTTTAAGTAACCTGGATATATTGTTCCCATTTAAAAAAAAAATTGTTGGGACACCTGGGTGACTCAGTTGGTTGAGCGTCTGCCTTTGGCTTGGGTCATGATCATAGGGTCCTAGGATCGAGCCCCGCATCGGGCTCTCTGCTCAGTGGGGAGCCTGCTTCTCCCTCTTCTTCTCCTTGTGCCCTCTCTGTGTCAAATAAATGAATAAAATCTTATAATTTAAAAAAAAAATTTGTTGAGGCCAGAATAGTCTTTAAGTAGCTGATGTCTTTAGCTAATATCTGACAGAAGAATTTAGATTTCATGTAGCTATGTTTCCCAGTGCATTGTTTTTTTATGGACTGCTTGTTATAGTGTAATTGTTTTTGATGTCTTCCATATTTTTAGGAACGCCTCACTCAGAGCTCTTGGAAGAGGTTGAATGTACTCCGTCACCTCGATTAGCCCTCACTTTGAAAGTAACAGGTCTTGGAACAACTCGTGAAGTTGAATTACCACTCACTAATTTCAGATCAACCATTTTTTACTATGTACAAAAATTGCTTCAATTGTCCTGTAATGGCAATGTGAAATCAGATAAACTTAGGCGTATTTGGGAGCCAACATACACGTAAGAGATTTTAACTTAATGTTTTAAGTAGATAGTTCCATGATACATGAGCCTAGAACCATTGTATTTCTATATTTTTTACTATAGAAACAAAATATTTGGTTCTTGTTCTCCTGGTTTACAACAGATAAAAGCATTTGTGACTCCTGAGGTAAAATAGTTTAAGGTTTCAGCTGAAAGTAACTTTAGAAAAAAACTTCAGAAATAACTTTAGACATCTTATGTCTTAATTGTTGAACTCTTTGCAATTGTGTATGAAGTACTAAATATTTTTTATTTGTTATTTGTTTTGGAGTTTGCAAGTTAAGCCTGCCTCTCTTTGTTCATTCATTCATTGAAGAATTAATGATGACATTGCGCACATTTAACATTTTGGTGCCTCTTTCTGTTAATCTGTAAAGTGAGCATGGTTGTGAGGAATTAACAAATGAATACATGTAAAGTGTTTTCAGTATTGTCTGAGTGCTCGGTATTACCTATAATAATTATTTAATAGTTTAATATAAATAAAATTTTAATCATCCTTATGTAAATTTTACATTAATTTTTCTGATGTTCTCTTGACATCATTGATAATTTTATATAACGTCTAATAAAGTAATCTAGATCCTTTAGAGATAGAACAGAAGGCTATCATAGTTATTTTTTCCCACCCTGTTCAGTTTTTATTGGAGTTTCAAATTTTATCTCCACTGCCTTATGTGAACATAAAGCCTCCTGGTCCTTGTTGTTCGTATCCCTTTTATTTTTACAATAAATGAAAGTTATAACACATGATATAGTGTATCACTTTATATCGTTAAAGGTCCTAGGTTTGATGTATGCATTCTTTGCATTTATAAATAATAACTCTTTTTCAGGAATATGATTTCTCCTACTTTCCCCCATGTTTAACAAATTGATTTTTTTAAAATAAATTGTCCCTGAGTTTAACGTTTAAGTATATGGCTAATGAATGACATCATTCATAATTTTTTAAAGAATTGAAGCCTTACTGGAAATAACCACAAATTACTTGATTTATGAATTAATGTGAATAATATCTTCATGTTTAGAATCATGTACAGAGAAATGAAGGATTCTGACAAAGAGAAGGAAAATGGAAAAATGGTAAGTGATACTTAAATAGATCTTTTTGGCCACTTAGTGGAAAAAAAGGGAAAATAGAAACTAACATTGTTGTAATTGAACATTTGAGGAAAAAAATCACTAACATGGAATTCCTTAGATGAGGTTAAATGCATGATTTTAAAGCTGCCTTATATAATGCACGTGAAATAGCATAGACTTTTAATCAGGAAAGGCCAACATTTGGTTTTTCCTGTTGTAGGGTTGTTGGTCTATAGAGCATGTGGAACAGTACCTTGGCACTGATGAATTACCAAAGAATGACTTGATAACCTACCTGCAGAAGAATGCAGACGCCGCTTTCCTGCGCCACTGGAAATTAACTGGCACTAATAAAAGTATTAGGAAAAACAGAAATTGTTCTCAGCTCATAGCTGCATATAAGGTATATATTGGCATCAAAACACAACTGGGAATGGCTTTGTGCTTTGTTTGCAGCTTTTAAAGACTCAAAAAAAAGAGGTTCATTGGGACAAGCTTAAAAAAATGAGGTTGAATTAACATTGTTAATATGCCAAATGTTAAAATTTCAAATATGATTTGTGGTATTGGATCTAAGTACATGGTTTTTTTTGTTGTTGTTTTTTTTTTTAAGATTTTATTTATTTGACAGAGAGAGATCACAAGTAGGCAGGCAAGCAGAGAGAGGGGGGAAGCAGGATCCCCGCTGCGCAGAGAACCCGATGCGGGGCTCGATCCCAAGACCCTGAGATTATGACCTGAGCTGAAGGCAGAGGCTTTAACCCACTGAGCCACCCAGGCGCCCCTAAGTACATGGTTTTAACTGTGGCTTACAGTGGTTATAGTTTATTTGGGAACAGTTTAGAACACATTGATTTTCAACTTGGGTTATAGTGTTTTCATTTAAAAAGAAGACAGTTTGAAAGATTTCAACATTTTCAAATACTTATAGGATGATAGTGCTTTTCTCGGAAATGTGATTAATAGTTTTACTAATTGTTTCTATAGGATTTTTGTGAGCATGGAACAAAGTCTGGATTAAATCAGGGGGCCATTTCTACTCTTCAAAGTAGTGATATTCTTAATTTGGCAAAAGAACAACCTCAGGCCAAAGCTGGCAATGGACAGAATTCTTGTGGAGTAGAAGATGTCCTTCAACTTCTGCGTATTCTCTATATAGTTGCAAGTGACCCTTATTCAAGAATATCCCAAGAAGGTCTGTAAGAATCCGTGTTTCATTTCTATGGCATTTTTAAAAGGAAGGCAGTTTATGTCTTTATTAATTTCATTAATTTTTCAGAAGGTGAGGAGCAGCCTCAATTTACTTTTCCACCAGATGAATTCACTAGCAAAAAAATCACAACAAAGATTTTGCAGCAGATTGAGGTAATCAGATAGTTGAACTCTATTCTGCAACTTTTGGACTTTCAAAGTATTGTCTTCCTTTTCTACTTCTCACCATCTCTACTGTTAGTCTCTGATTCATTGATTTAGGCCATATAGTCCATTGCATTACTTTCTTTCATTAGTTTTAAGAACTGACTCCTTTTTTTCTTTTTAAATAATTGCCTTATAACATTGTTATTTGTTAATTTGCAGGAACCATTGGCTTTGGCAAGTGGGGCTCTACCAGACTGGTGTGAACAGTTAACCAGCAAGTGTCCTTTCCTAATACCATTTGAAACTAGACAGCTTTATTTCACATGTACAGCATTTGGTGCATCAAGGTAGAAAGTTTTCCCTTTTATATATTTTTAATGTTATATAAGCTCAAAATGTACAAATATACTTTATGTCAAGACTGATGGAAGGAATATATTATTTTGTTTTCTTTTGAGTTGTCAGTGTTTAAACATTTTTAAAATTTCTGGTTGGATATATGCTCTCCTACAGTTGACTCTTGAACAATGTCAGGGTTAGGGATGCCAACCCTTCCTGCGCAGTAAAGATATTATTTATTTTAGAGAGAAAGTTCATGAGTAGGAAGAGGGTTTTGAAAAAGGGAGAGGGAGAAGCAGACTCCCCGCTGAATAGGGAGCCCATTGCGGGACTTGATCCAGGACTCTGGGATCATGACGTGAGCCAAAGGCAAATACTTAACCGACAGCCACCCAGGTGCCCCGAAAAATCATATTTAAAAAGTATGTAACTTTTGACTCCCCCAGAACTTTATGAATAGTCTGTTGACCAGAAGTCTTACTGAAACAAACAATCAACATGTATTTTGCATGTTACATGTATTATGTACTGTATTCTTAGAGTAAAGTAAGCTAGGGAAAAGAAAATGTTAAGAAAATCATGAGGAAAAAGAAAAATTTTCAGTACTATATTTCTAAAAGAAAAATCCACATATAAGTAGAACCCCGCAGTTCAAGCCTTTTTTTTCTGTCTCCTTCCACTAGATAAGTTTCACGAGGGCAGGAATTTTCTGGCTGTATTGTCACTGATCTAGCTGCAGTTCCTAAAGCAGTGTATATAGCACATTGTAGGTATTTGGTAAATAATTTTTGAATCATTGAGTACCCAGAGTGCTTTCAAAGTAGATATAAAAGAATTATAATTTAAAATGGAGCTGCTGACTTCCCTGATAAGTTACACTATTTACAGATCATTTGTACATGTGGAACTATGGGCCTCCTGTCATAAATGGCATTGGTTATGATTATTATTTTATAGATAAGGAAATTGATTCTCAGAGTATATAGCTGATTGACCTGAGATTACAAAATAATTGTAGCACACCTAAGAGCAAATCTTTTTATCTTCTTATTCCTACTTCAAGATTCTTTCTCCTACCCTAGATGGGTTAGCTCTGCATTATTGAAAAGAAAAAATTTTTATTTTTAAAAAGATTGTATTTATTTATGTTAGAGATAAAGAGTGTGAGCAGTTGGAGGAGCGGAGCAAGAGGGATAAGCAGACTCTGGGGTGAGCACAGAGCCCAAAGCAGGGCTTGATCCCATGACCCTGAAATCATGACCTGAGCTGCAGTCAGGAGTTAGACAACTAAGCAACTGAGCTACCCAGGCGCCCCCAAAGATTTTATTTTTAAGTAATTTCTAGGGGCACCTGGGTGGCTCAGTCGATTAAGTGCCTGCCTTTGGCTCAGGTCATGATCCTGGGGTCCTGGGATGAGCCCTGCATTGGGCCCCCTGTGCAGCAGAGAGCCTATTTCGCCCTCTCCCTGTGCCTGCTGCTTGCTCTCCTACTTGTGCTTTCTCTCTGTCTCTCTGTCAAATAAATAAATAAAATCTTAAATAGAGATTTTTTAAAAAGTAATTTTTGCATCCAGCATGGGGCTCGAATTTACAGCCTGAGAGCAGGAGTCACATGCTGTACCAACTGAGCCAGCCAGGTGTCCCCAGAAGAAAATATTTGAAAGTCAGTTGCATTTTAATGATGGCTTTCAGTTTGTATTGCAGTAATAAAGATAGCTTAATGACTTTTTAGTTTCTTTGATAGTTAAGAAATATTCATTTGTATTTTTATGTATCATAGGTTTGGCTTTTTTTAAAATTTAAGTATTGACACGCATGTTACATTAATGGCAGGTGTGCAACAGTGACTCAGCAACTCCTTACATCATGCTGTGCTCACAAGTGTAACAACTGTTTGTCAACCATACAGTGCTATTATAGTTCTATTGACCGTATTCCTGTGCTTTCCTTTTATCCCCAGTTTGTGTATATTTTGATGTTAGTGGAGTTGGGACCACAGACCTTTATTTTGATCTGTTAATTACTAAAGTAAAGAGGAAAAATACCTATGTATTTTCTCCTTTGTTTAGGAAAATAATACAGGGGTTTATATGTTTTAAGAGAGGAAGCAATGATTTTTGCAATAAGAAAATGTACTAATTCTGTCACCTAATAAAATACTATTTTTAAAAAGAATAGTTAAATCTTTGAATTATGTTGCTGGTTTAATAGTACATTCAAACTATTACTGAATGTTAGAGCTCCAGAAATATTTTTCTATTTTAGAGCAATAGTGTGGTTACAAAACCGACGTGAAGCTACTGTGGAAAGAACAAGGACCACCAGTAGTGTAAGGCGAGATGATCCTGGAGAGTTTCGAGTAGGTCGTCTCAAACATGAAAGAGTGAAAGTCCCACGTGGTGAATCACTGATGGAATGGGCTGAGAACGTCATGCAAATACATGCAGATCGGAAATCAGTTCTTGAGGTATCTCACTCACATCTAATTTCTTTTAGTATGCAGGAATGGCAGAAAACCAGCAAACCTGTATGTTCCATAGCATGCAAACCATGTTAGATAGAAATGAAAAATGGATTTCTCTGCCCTCTATGCAAGGCCTTTCCCTTTGGTAGAGCATCTTTTGTAAGAGGATGTCAACTTACCTTTTCAGAGGTCAGGATCTTGTGATTGGTGAGCAGCAAAGGGTATCTTCACTCTTGAGGTGGAAAAGTGCTTGGTCTTTTTTTTTTTTTTTTTAAGATTTCTTTCTTTCTTTGACAGAGTGAAAGAGACAGTGAGAGGGGGAACACAAAAAGGGGGACTGGGAGGGAGAAGCAGGCTTCCCGTTGAGCAAGATACCCTACGTGGGACTCCCATCTCAGACCCTGGGATCATGACCCGAGCCAAAGGCAGATGCTTAACAGCTGAGCCACCCAGGCACCCTAAGTCTTGGTCTTTTTGAAAGACATTACTCCTTTCTGAACAAAGCCTGAACTGAATAATAGTACTCACTAAGGATTCTTTTTGATAGTCTAAATTTCACCTTCATATTAAGCTCTGCTATTAGATATCTGCAGTTTTGGAGTACACTGTTCTATTGTTACACTGTGCTTGGCATTACATCATTGGCCTGTATTGAGAGCTGTTAAGCAAATAGCAGTATAAAATGTTACATTTACTGTAGAGATGTTATTGTAGGCATTGTTGATTATATCCTATATACCTGTTATTCCTTATATGAGGGACAGTGGATGAAATTTCTCTTATAAATGTGAACCAGCTGCTTAAGTTTATCGTTTTTTTTTTTTAAAGATTGTATTTTATTTATTTATCTGAGAAAAAGCACAAGCCAGGGATAGAGGCAAAGGGAGAGGGAGAAGCAGACTCTGCGCTGAGCAGGGAGCCTGACAGCCCGATGACATGGGGTTTGATCCCAGGACTCTGAGATCATGCCCTAAGCCAAAGGCAGATGCTTAACTGACTAAACCACCCCAGCACCTCTTAGTTTATCATTTGAATCAGAGATTGATCATGACAAATATGATACATGGCAAGAAAATATAAAAGACTCTTAGGGCTTTCACTTCAAACTCTCTTCACCTTCATCTAATTCTTCCTACCAAATATATTTCTCTAACTAGGTAAGCCTTAATTATTTTTTTTAAATCATTCACCATATGTTTTTATAAGCTGCCTCAAGTCATTTGTGGAGTATGTAGAGTATGGGTAAAAGCCTTTAAAGTTATTGCCTAAACTCAGAAGTAGAAAAGTTTAGGTTTTATGTTAAATAGACACACATACAAAGCTGTATGCCATCTTTTCCTCAAGCAAATGATGTAACCTTTTTATCTAAAATTTAGTTTCCTTTGGTGTAAAAAAAAGAGATAAAACCCATTTTTTAGGGTTGATGTGAGAAATAAATTAATGAACAATGTGGTAAACAGTGCTCACCACAGTGTTTAAATATGTAATGGTGTACAACAAATATACTTTTTAGAAAAACTAAATTAAAACTTCTGTGTTTGGGGCGCCTGGGTGGCTCAGTGGGTTGGGCCTCTGCCTTCAGCTCAGGTCAGGATCTCAGGGTCGTGGGATCGAGCCCCGCATCGGGCTCTCTGCTCAGCAGAGAGCCTGCTTCCCCCTCTCTCTCTGCCTGCCTCTTTGCCTACTTGTGATCTCTGTCAAATAAATAAATAAAATCTTTAAAAAAAAGTAAATAAAACTTCTGTGTTGTTTTTAATGTGTATAATGTTCTGCTGCTGTTATAAAAAAAAGATGTATTACTTGGCAAGAATGGGATTTATTTTTTAAGATTTTATTTATTTATTTGACAGAGAGAGATCACAAGTAGGCAGAGAGGCAGGCAGGGAGAGGGGGGAGCAGGCTCCCCGCTGAGCAGAGAGCCCGATGCAGGGCTCTATCCCAGGACCCTGAGATCATGACCTGAGGCAGAGGCTTAACCCACTGAGCCACCCAGGTGTCTAAGAATGGGATCTTTTTTTAAAGCTAATTTTTCCTTAAAATTTGCTTATATTTTAGGTTGAATTTTTGGGAGAAGAAGGAACTGGCTTGGGCCCTACATTAGAGTTTTATGCTCTGGTGGCAGCAGAATTCCAGAGAACTGATCTGGGAGCTTGGCTTTGTGATGATAACTTTCCAGATGATGAATCTCGTCATGTAAGATTTGTTTCCCATTTTGTGATTACTTGTGATTCTTCTTTTTGCTATTAAAAATAGGTTATGCTTTCAGAATTTAAGCCAGGTTTGCTCTCTTTTTATTATTGATTACTCCTGATGCTATTAAAATGTTTTTTCAGTCCTCAAAAACTATTTAATAAAAGGTATATATATAAATACTTCAACAAAATTGATAAAGATGTTCAATATTTATGCATCTTTCGTCTAATTTTATTTGTATTTCTCCCCCTAAAACACTAGGTTGATCTTGGAGGTGGATTGAAACCTCCCGGATACTATGTGCAGAGATCATGTGGACTGTTCACAGCACCATTTCCACAAGACAGTGATGAGCTTGAAAGGATCACAAAACTCTTTCATTTCCTTGGAATTTTCTTGGCCAAATGCATTCAAGACAATAGACTTGTGGACTTACCTATTTCTAAACCTTTCTTTAAACTTATGTGTATGGGTGACATTAAAAGCAATATGAGTAAGTTAATTTATGAGTCACGAGGCGATAGAGACTTGCACTGTACTGAAAGTCAGTCTGAAGCTTCTACAGAAGAAGGTCATGATTCACTCTCAGTAGGAAGCTTTGAAGAGGATTCAAAATCAGAGTTTATTCTAGATCCCCCCAAACCAAAACCCCCAGCATGGTTTAATGGAATTTTAACTTGGGAAGATTTTGAACTAGTAAATCCACACAGAGCCAGATTTTTAAAAGAAATTAAAGACCTTGCTGTCAAGAGGCGTCAGATTTTAAGCAACAAAGGTCTTTCTGAAGATGAGAAGAACACGAAATTACAGGAACTAGTGCTAAAGAATCCATCAGGTTCTGGGCCTCCACTTAGCATAGAGGATTTAGGGTGAGTTTTTTTATATATGTTTGTCAGCCTAATGGATGAATAAGTTTTAAAGCTTTTGTTCCTTTGTCCCCAGTAATATGCAATGTATGAGTTAAATAGTCTGTTAAGAACAGTAATATGCTGTAGGAAGTATTACTGATAGGAATCTTTGAATAGTTCATATTATAAAGACAACACTCAGAATACCAGAACATAGTGTATTAATCATCACATCTCTGGAAGATTATCTGATTTATCAAATATGATTAATTTATATATTTATATGAAAGTCCAAAGACATTTTGAGAAATCATGACTAGTTAATATAGATAGTGTACTTGGGAATGCTCAAAATAGTTTGTATGTAGTTCTTATGCCCAATCCTTAGCTAACTCAGATGCTACACATCTATTGATAAACTGTTAATTTGTATACATGTAATTATTATACCCTTAGTATGTTTTACTATGATTTTTGGGTTGGCTGAAAGTCTTGCTTTCTTCTTTCTTTCTTAATGGCTAATTTTGAGAAGTTTTG
The DNA here is from genome assembly GCA_004024625.1 of Mellivora capensis. Lineage (NCBI taxonomy): Eukaryota > Metazoa > Chordata > Mammalia > Carnivora > Mustelidae > Mellivora > Mellivora capensis. The sequence continues at coordinate 8,700 of PISX010016826.1, read as the reverse complement.
TTTGATAACTTTATATATTCAGGGTTATCATAGGGACAGAGCATGAATAACTTCAGTGAAGCAACAGTTTCTTCTTGAAAAAAAAACAAAAAACAAAAGTAAAGCTGTTGCTGTCATAATTTATTGCAAAAACCCTTACTTTGTTAATTTTGCGCCATGAGATAGAAGTGAAATATGGAAAGGTAGTGGTTTTTTGCAATCTTTGCAAAGATTTACCAGGTTTGGTAATGGTCGTCCTAATAGTTTTTGTGCACAGGGTTTTTGCATTCAAAAGGGGCCTCATGGGGTGGGTGGCTCAGTCATTAAGTGTCTGTCTTAGGCTCAGGTCATGATCTCAGGATTCTGGGATTGAGCCCTGCATCCCCTGCATCAGGGCTCCCTACTCAGCGGGAAGCCTGCTTCTCCCCCTTCCACTCCCTCTGCTTATGTTCTCTCGCTGTGTCTCTCTCTGTCAAATAAATAAATAAAATCTTAAAAAAAAAAAAGTTAAAAAAAGGGGGGCCTCATACTTAACATCTAAGCTGGTATACTGTTTTTTTTTTGAAGGGTAGGGGGGATGGGTTTTCATGGTTTGGGCAGTAATTAATATATATATATATATGTGTATATATATATATATATATATATATATTTTTTTTTTTTTTTTTAATTTGAGAGAGAAAACACGAGCAGAGGGAGGGGCAGAGGGAGAAGGGAGAAGCATACTCCCCACTAAGCAAGGATACTCCCCAACCCCCCCATGCAGGGCTCCATCCCAGGACCCCGGGGTCATGACCTGAACCGAAGACAGATGCTGAACTGGCTGAGCCTTCCAGGGGTCCCTTTGGCAGCAGTGTTTTAAAAATTAAACACCAACAGTAGCTGAATGTTAATCCACTGCTTTTTGTCTTCCAAGTTTAAATTTCCAGTTTTGCCCTTCCTCAAGAATATATGGTTTTACAGCTGTGGATCTCAAGCCAAGTGGGGAAGATGAGGTAATAAAAATTTTGTTTTTGATATAGTGGTAAGTTCAGAACATCTTCTTAATGAGGCCAGTTGTAGTAGGTGGTGCTGAAATATTCCGAGATATTAACAACAATGTTGGCAAATTTTCCTTTGTAGATGATAACAATGGATAATGCAGAAGAATATGTGGATTTGATGTTTGACTTTTGTATGCATACGGGTATTCAGAAACAGATGGAAGCCTTTAGAGGTAATTTTTTGGGGCTCTTTAGCTTAATTTTTTCTCCTTTTACTTTGAGATTTGAAATTGAGGCATTTCTCTTGTCAAGAATTGCAGGTCATCTCTAGATTTGCCCTCTAGTTTTCTGTCTTCCAGATAGTTAGCCCCACAGAGTACCTGGAACAGATTGGAACATTCTCCATCTGTAGCATACCCTCAGCTTGCTCTTGCTGAGTAATGGGGGACGGACTCCCTTTTAGCCTTCATTTCTTCATTTGTATGCATACTTCACACATTGCATGATCAGGATGAATTAAACCAAGTTAGAACCTAAGTTCTTCAGGTGAAAATTGAAGCAAAATATATTAGACTGTTCATCATAAACTAGTTTTGAAAATCAGGATATAGCATTGGTTAGCCTTGACACAAAGAGAGGGTTAAGAAATTAATAGAATTTGGCTACTGACCATAGTGACTGAATATCTCTGTTCACATTTACAGTATTAAGCTTAATTTCTGTACTTAAAAGCTTAGCTTGATTTCAAGCTCTTTTATTTATATGTTTTTTTAAGCATTAATATTTTATTCATATTATGTCCATTTAGTTCATATTAGCTATTTTGATTGGAAATTTGGTTTTTTGACATTGTAACTTAGAAATTGAGTTGTGTATTTTCTTGTTTTTGGTTTTTTGCTGTGTATGATGTAGATGGGTTTAACAAAGTTTTTCCAATGGAGAAATTAAGTTCCTTCAGCCACGAAGAAGTCCAGATGATTCTTTGTGGAAACCAGTCACCATCCTGGGCAGCAGAGGATATTATTAATTATACTGAACCTAAGTTAGGTTATACGCGTGACAGGTATGTATTGGTTATTTTGTAAGGTCAACAAAATAGTTTATGTCCCAAAATCAAATGGCAGATTCTCTAAAGAACTATGACTTAGTGAAGTGAGAAAGCAGTTTTCATATCCATTGATAAGGCTGAGTTTACATGAAAAGACAACTGAGTCTTTGTTGATGTTAAGATTCTATTTTAATTGTTCACTATTTAAAAAATTGGGTAAATTATAAACCCTTAGGCTTCCATTTTTTTTTTTTTTAAGATTTTATTTATTTGAGAGAGAGAACACCCGCGGTGGGGGTAGAGGCAGAGGAAGAAGCAGACTCCCCACTAAGCAGGGAGCCTGACATAAGGCTCAATCCCAGGATTCCAGGATCATGACATGAGCCGAAGGCAGGCACTTAACTGACTGAGCCACCCAGGTGCCCCATTCTAAATTAACCTTTATTTTTAAAAAATTTCGAATAGAATAGAAAATTTCAAATAGGATAGTTGAATAGTTGAAAGAATTCCCATATATTCCTTTACCCAGATTCAACTGTACTTAACGTTTCTTTTATATTATCTTTTTATACACACACACACCCTACATGATACATATGTGTGTGTGTGCTATTTTTTTCTGAACCATTGCATATATCATGTGCCTTTACTCTATAATACTGGAGTGTGCATTTTCTGAAAATACAGATATTCTTCCATGTATCCACTTTCACATTCATACTATTAGCTAATCCATAGTCCATATTGCAGTTTCACTGATTACACCAGTAATGTCCTTCATAGAACTCTCCTCACCACTATTGCCCTGATAATGGAAATCACATTTGGTTGTGATAGGGTTATTTTGTGATAGGTTTTTAATCTGAAACAGTTCTTCTGCTGTTTTTTTCTTTCATACTACTGATACTTTTATGACTACAGGCCCTGTATTACTTCTCTTTTCTTTTTTTTAAAGATTTTTATTTATTTATTTGACAGAGAGAGACACAGCTAGAGAAGGAACACAGCAGAGGGAGTGGGAGAGGGAGAAGCAGGCCCCCCACAGAGCAGGGAGCCCAATGCAGGGCCCAATCCCAGGACCCTAGCATGACCTGAGCAGAAGGCAGACGCTTAATGACTGAGCCACCCAGGTATCCCTACCTTTCTTTTTGAAAGTTTCTAAATTAATATAACTGAGAGAATACAGTTGACCTCCACAGCTGAAAATCCATATATGTTTGACACCCCCAAAAACTTGATTACAAGTAGCCTACTCTTGACAGCTTTACCGATAATATAGCCAGTACATATTTTATATGTATTATATACTGTATCCTTACAATAAGTAAATAAGTAAGCTAGAGAAAAGAAATGTTAAGAAACTCATGAAGGGGGGACACCTGGGTGGCTCAGTCGGTTAAGCGTCTCAGTGGGGTTCAGGTCATGATCCTGGGGATCTGGGATTAAGCCCTTGATCGGGCTCCTTGATCAGTGGGGAGTCTGCATCTCCCTCTCCCTCTGCTTGTGCTCTCTCTCCCTTTCTCTCTTGCTCACTCTCAAATAAATACATAAATCTTAAAAAAAAAAAAGTACTAAGAAGAATCGTGAGGAAGTACACTTGTGGTAAAATAGCATAATGTGTAAACTTGTTGAATCGCTATGTGTACACTTGAAATTAATGTAACATTGTCAATGATACACAAATAACAAAAAAAATCATGAATTAGAGAAAATATTATTTGCAGTATTCTATTATATATTTTTTTCCAATAAATACAATAGAGTGGATCTGTGCAGTTCAAATCCCTTGTTGTTCAGGGGTCAACTGTCATTATGAATTACTTTAACCTTAACTAACATTTATATGGCATTTTTTTCTTAAGCCAACTTTTTATTGAATTGTAATAGAGAAGTGCATAAATTGCATGTACAGCCTGGAGAATTTTTACCAAAGGAAAACACCTGTGTATTGGTACCCGGAACAAGAAACAACTCAAGAATTCCCTTGCCCATTATATTCTTTTTTAATATTAAATCACTATTTCCATTGATCAATTTTTCTTGCATTTGAACTTTAAAAAATGAAATCATACAGTATATATTTTTAAAGGTCTGGCTTCTTTAACATTATGATTATGAGATTGATCCCTGTTGTGGCATGTAGAAATAGTTTATTTCACTATTAACAAAGATGGATTATTTCAGATTCCCTTTGGTAGTTCAGCAGGTGCATTTTTAAGTTTTTTGATTTGCTAGCCTTGTTGCATATTTGATCCCTGTACTCCATCAGTATTTTAGTTCTTAACCATTTCTAAGTACAAGACAATCTTTGCATTTAAAGTATTTAAAGTAGCTTATATCCACTCATTTCATGCTTACTCAAGAGTCTCTACATAGTACTGTTCTTCTCAAATGTTGATAATTGTTTTTTGGCTTATTGCTTGCTTACAAAGTGGTGGTAGTGTTTTTCATTGAAATCCGCTGTCAGAGCAGTAGAACTCTGTTTTTCTCCTTTTAGCCCTGGTTTCCTGAGGTTCGTGAGGGTTTTGTGTGGCATGTCTTCAGATGAAAGGAAAGCATTCCTGCAGTTTACCACCGGTTGCTCAACTCTTCCCCCAGGTGGACTGGCCAATCTGCATCCCAGGCTTACAGTTGTACGCAAGGTACAGACCTTAGCTAGTGGGGAATCCAAATGTAATTTAGTTACTTCGGGATTGAAAGAAATCAATACTTAAAGTCGTGGCCTTCGGCTTTTCACTTTTCTCTTTGTAGGTTGATGCTACTGATGCAAGCTACCCATCAGTGAATACCTGTGTGCATTATCTCAAGTTGCCTGAATATTCTTCTGAGGAGATCATGAGAGAGCGCCTGCTAGCTGCTACCATGGAGAAAGGCTTTCATCTCAACTGAGCTTCGAAGTGGGAGACATCAGAGACTTTTAAAATACTAGTGAAGCCTCTTGTGTTTGTGTGCAGAGAAGTATATGATCCTCTACGCTAATGACACTTGCCTTTATTTCAACCATTAAGGCTTTAAGAACATGTGGAATAAGCTGGTTAGCTGCTAATGACAAAACAAATCCTCTAACTACCCAGCCAGCAAGTATATAGCACAGAACACTGTGTGTTGCTACAAGGGCTTAGTGACTGGAAAAAGGTGGTCCCTACTTGACTGTTCCAAAGAGCAGCTTCTCAGATCCTCAGTGTTCACTGGTAAATTTCTAACAGTGTATTTGCGTAAAGTTTGTTGTTTCATACTTCATACACTACAGTTGCCGTCACTGATCTCTGTTTTGCTGGCTTTTAAGCTACTCGGTCAAAAATCCTGCTTCCTTAAAACATAGAGAGTTAATGAGCATCTCAAGCTTTTTCTTTTCCTTTTTAATGATGCCTGCACTATCAGAGTATTCTAGTGTTCTCTCTTTTGTTTGGCATATAATCATGCACAGCCTTTTTATTTCTTTGAGGTGGGAGTATATTTTTATTTCCTAAATGCCATACTATAAGGATCAAATTCTTAAGTGTGTTTGTGCAGCTCAAAAGTAAAGATATATTAAGGGGAAAAAAGAAAAAACACTGGTCTAGATGCAAGGCACACTTAAAAGCAAGTTTTACTTTTGGTTGTATTTTCTTTGTATATTATAAACATTTATTTAACTTGTTGCAGTTTGAAGTAAAAAATTTCCAAAATGTATGCTCAACAATAATCATTAAAATGTTTGCAGCGTACAAAACTGTGTCATGTGACTATTTCACTGCAACGAGCAGACCTAAGAGCTTAACCAGATATTTTTTATTTTGAGTCACTGAGATTTAGTTTTTTGAAATTCCTACATTTAGAAATGTATTTTTCTACAGTAAATACTCTTAACTGAAACTGGAAAGCTAGAAGAAATATATGTTCACATGCTTGTGATCCAACTTTTGTGTGCTGTCTTAAAGTATTCTTCAGCTAAGAATGGCCCAATTATTTGTGTTACTTTTTCAACACCAGGTCTGCTACTTACATTGTATCTGCAGGGATGTGTAAGTCTAAGATCCAAGAATGATTTCTCAATGTTCTGTCGGTGTTAGAAGAGACCACCAGAGATACTGCCATTTCCTGGTTTTGAAGTAGGGCTTCTTCTATTTCCATTTCCCAAATTCCCTTGATGTATCACATCTGTGCCCTTAGGTGAAAGAAATGTCACTAGGCCTGATTTCGCCAAATGGCTTTTTTAGGAGTGAAAAGCACTTTTTGGAATTGCCCATTATTTACCTGTTTAAAAGGTACATTCCCTTTCTACATTAGAAGAGATATCTCCCACTACAGTCAGTCGTTTGAGTACTGTTTTTATTCTCTGCATGAGAATGTTGTACTATGTTATCAGTGGCAGCGTTTAAATAATTCATCTTGTTGTTAGTTTCACAGTTCTCTGTGAGAATAAAAGTTAAAATAAAACATAATAGCAATATTTAAATGTATGACCTATGCTTTAATCTAAAAAATAGTGGTGGTGATTGTCTTAATGAAGTCATGGATGCATGACTAAAACATCATACTAGTGTTAGAGTTAAAATCCAATTTATGTGCTTAGTATTGCCATTTATCTAAATCTGTAAAATGTCTGTCAATAACCCATCTTTTATCAAGACTAATCTAGCACAGGGCTCAGCAAACAATGGCCTGCTGCTTGCTTTGTATTGCCCAAGTGCTAAGTATGGTTTTAACATTTTTAAGTGGTTAAAAAAAAGCCAAAAAAGAATAATATTTTATGATGTGGAAATTTTATGAAATTCAAACTTCAGTGTCCATAAATAAATAAAGTTTTGTCAGAACACAGCCATGCTCATTCCTTTACGTATTTATCTGTGGCTGTTTTTACACTACAGTGGCAGAACTGAGTGTTTACAGCAGAGACCTTATGGCCCATGAAGCCTAAAGTATTTACTGTCTGGCCCTTTACAGAAGAGGTTTGCTGAATCCTGGTCTAGCACATCGCTGTAGCAGGTAAAATTGATGAGTCTTATACATTCAGTAAATGAAATGTCAGGAGTCTTCAAGATAAAGCAGACCAATCTGAGGCATAAATTTCTTGAGTGTGAAAATCACCTAAAGCTGTTCATCACGGTTCAGCAGTAAACGTGAAGGGAAAGGATGACACAGCCTAGAAGAACAGATAGTCCTATTACAGTTCACTTTGCATGTGTCAAGTGTTAGGTAACATCTGCTAGGGTCTCCACATATATTAGGTTCTTCAGCTTTCTTTCCTTTGGTATCTACCTAGTATTTTTTAAAATTGTTATTCTCTAAAGGTACAAAAATCTGTGCCAAGATGTTATCCAAGTGCTATTTTGGTGTGACCTAAATATTAATTTTGTTCACTCCCTAGTTACTTCTGGTGTACCAGTTTCAGCAGTTACCTGAATGTGCTGCTGATTCAGTGCCTACCAACTAGGACAGTGTTGCCCAACTAATAATGTCTTAGAAAGACCTCCAGAGCACTTTGATCTAGACTGGGCTTTCCCCACACCATGGCTACTTAAGGCAAAGGGAGGTCTATACACGCGTACCATTTGCTGTTCTGGTGGTCAGAAGCCTGCCTTTTGCCTTTCTGAATGAGTCCAAAACAACTTAGGTTTGCTTTTAGAATCCATTATTGACTGGTTGCCTGGCTCTTTATAGATGCAAACTTTAAATATGTAAATAGATTTTTAGAAATAAAGATTTAAAAGAAATCCTTCCCTTACCCTCCACATATAAAAGAAAAAAAAAAAGCAAACAGTACCGAAAGAATCATCAATACCTGGAATGTCCATTTATGTCTTCTTTTGGAGGATAGAGTGTTGTAGATGAAAACTCTTAGAATTCCATAGGATGGTACAATATCTTAATGTACCAAGACTGTAGTTCTATTTCCTCTATTATATCTGCCTTCCTTCCCAATATGCACATAAAACATGCTTTTACCAAAGACAATTCTGTATGCTCTACTGTTGACTAAAGTAGCAAAAGCATCTATGAATGTTTGGATAGGTCAGGCCATTGCTTTTCTATGACTTAGTTTTCTTTGCTTCGGGACATTCCAAGAGAAGGGGTCGAAGGAATGAGTTAGGGAGGCAGGGGAGAAGGGTTCATATCATGCCAACCTCAAAAGAGATATTCTCTTGCATTCTATTTTTAGACTTTGAACTAAAGTAAATTTCACTTATAAATAACTTTACTAATAAGACAAACCATTTACAATATGGCCTAAAGGATGGTTGTAAGACCGCTCTTTTAATGTGTAACCATTCATTTTTGGTAGTACCATTATAAGTGAATTAATTACATGATGACACTGTAATTGCCAAGTGCAAATAATATGGTTATCAGGCTTTTTAGAAACTGGCAAATAAAATTTAATTCTCAATTTTTATTAATTACACAATTTTGTAAAGTTTTGACTTAAAACATTTAAAGAAAAAGAGCATTCAGAAAACATTCAAAGTACTATGTGTGTTTAAAATTTTATTGGCTGATAGTTGTCACATGTTCTTCCCATGCTGCTAATCCTGAATTAAATGTGCATAGGGAAGCAGAAAACAAAAAAGTTACCCTCAGAACTCAAAAAGTTTGAACAGGTGGGAAAAAAATGCTTATGGTTAGAAAATAAAACTTGTCTCTTAGTTCAGAGAAAATTTTTCTTTGTAGACCATATTTTAAAATACAGCTTTGTTTTCCATTTAGTAA
>PISX010016825.1:0-45005 GCA_004024625.1 Mellivora capensis | reverse complement strand
TTTAAAGATTTTATTTATTTATTTGTCAGAGAGGGAGAGAGAGAGAGGGCGAGCGAGCATAGGCAGACAGAGTGGCAGGCAGAGGCAGAGGGAGAAGCAGGCTTCCTGCCGAGCAAGGAGCCCAATGTGGGACTCGATCCCAGGACGCTGGGATCATGACCTGAGCCAAAGGCAGCAGCTTAACCAACTGACCCACCCAGGCGTCCCTGGATAAAACATCTTGCACGGGTTGTTTTGTGTCACCAAGAAAGAGGCCTCCAAGTCTGGGCAGAGGTTGTCCCTAGTCTGTTGTCTTCACTTTTCTTCCTTCTCTCCCTCTTTCCACTCTGTCAGTTCTCCTGGATCAGGGTTGGGAGAACTCCAGGATGGGAGAATTAGGGGAGAGGATAGAAGCAATGACCCCTATAAATGGCACCTGCTGCTGCCTGTTCTCACGGGCCCCGCCCCCTTTTGTTCATTCTCATGGTGCAGGGAGCTCAGAGGTAGGAGATGCCCCATATCAGGCCCTCAGCAAGACTGTCCAGAGCGCTTATGTTGCGTGATTCTGAGGGGCCAGGCCTCTTCTCTCCCCTAGACCTTGTGGGAAGAGACCCCTGATGGGAATGCTCTGGAAGATGAGATTGGGGAACAGGCAGTGGTTTCTTTGCCCTGGGCTGGATGGCTCTTGATGACCTATCCACCCAGGGAGTCCCAGTGCCTGGAGGGGCTCCGTCCAGATCTGCTGACGTGTGGGGCGGCCTGGTGCTTATCCCAGCCGAGCAGTGGGAAATGAATGGAGTTAAGTCCACACGGCCCTTCTTGGGCCTCTTTGCTGGAGAGTCAAAGCAGCAGAACGCCTGGAGTTCTTGGGGAGAGCAGAGCCTCCCTCCCTGCAGGATATGGACGGTGTGAGGGGGCAGGGAAAGCGGTGTGACCTGTCTCACCTGTGCTGCTTGTTCGCAGAGCAGCGGCAGGAGAGGGGCGGCAGGATGAACGTGGGCACAGCGCACAGTGAGGTGAACCCCAACACGCGGGTGATGAACAGCCGCGGCATCTGGCTGTCCTACGTGCTGGCCATCGGGCTTCTGCATGTCGTGCTGCTCAGCATCCCCTTCGTCAGCGTCCCTGTGGTCTGGACCCTCACCAACCTCATCCACAACATGGTGAGGGCCTGCCTGCTGCCTGCCCAGGCTCTGGGGCCTGAGGAGGGGGAGGAGCCCCCCAGCCATGGGCCAGATGTCAGGGTGACGTGCTGACAACATCTGTCCCCAGACCCCAGACCCAGCTCTCCTCTCAGCCTCCGCCCAACTTCTGGGTTCCAGCCGTGTGCACTCTGAGGATGAAAATCTGCGGATCTGTGCACATCCCCAGGACGGGGTGGCTTGTGGACCTAGAGGGAGGGCCACTGGGAACTGAACTAAGGGCTTCAGAGAGTCCCCAGGACCCAGGTGCCCAGCCTGGCACAGAAATGCCCCTCTCCCAAGCCCAAATCTCCAGCCATCTTCCACTCTGGCCCCTCCGCTCCCACAGCCCCTGCTTGCTAGCTTGTACTCTGGCAACCAAGCAGGGGCCATCAGCTCATCCCCGCCTCTCTTGCAGTGGGCCAGAGGGGTATTTCTGCAGCTAAGTTCTCCCCATTCCTTATCCTCATGCCAGGCCTGCCCTCTCACCCAGTGTGTCCCCTTTGTCTCCTGCCAGGCTCCCGGCTGCTCCATCCTGACCTCCAGCCCACAACCCTCTGCCCCGCAGAGGGCAGCTCCACATAATCCAGAGCCCACTTCTTTGACTGGGGTAGAGGAACTGAGCTGGAGGGTCTTTTGCTTTTTGTGTCCTCTAATGAAAGCCCCTCCCCCCAGGGCATGTACATCTTCTTGCACACGGTGAAGGGGACACCCTTCGAGACTCCGGACCAGGGCAAGGCAAGGTTGCTAACCCACTGGGAGCAGATGGACTATGGGGTCCAGTTCACAGCGTCTCGGAAGTTCTTAACCATCACCCCCATTGTGCTGTGAGTGCCTTGAGTAGAGAAGGATGCCAGCAGGCAGGCCAAGGCCTGGGGAACCCTGGGCCCCGCCAGGCTTAAATGTGCCCCCAGATGTGGCTTTTGGCATGGGAGTGAGCAGAGGAGGGGAAGTTGGAGTATCCCTGGGTCCTCTGCTGGGCTCGGGTCTTGCACCTCCCTGGCCCTGTCTTTCACCAAATGGGCCTTCCTGCCTGCAGTGATGTCAGCCTACAGAGCTGGGGTCAAGCAAGGGGATTGGGTTGGGAGGGACCTCTTTAACTGGGGCGATCTTGCCATCCTGCTTCTGTTCTGGGGGGTCTTTCCCATAACTCCTTAGCTATCAGGGATCTGCCACTCCCCACCCAGGAGTGAGGGAAGAAGGGCTCCTCCAAACAGAGTCTTATGCCTCTTCCCAACCTTCCCACCCAGGTACTTCCTCACCAGCTTCTATACCAAGTATGACCAGATCCATTTCATCCTCAACACCGTGTCCCTGATGAGTGTGCTCATCCCCAAGCTGCCCCAGCTCCATGGAGTCCGGATTTTTGGAATCAATAAGTACTGAGGGCACAGCCCCGTCCCCTGCCTGGCTGGCGGGGGAGGGTAGAAGCCTGTGCTGTGATGCTGAAGACAGACGGAGCCTCTGGATCCTGCTAGAGATGGGGGTCGAGCCTCTGAGCCCTAGTTTGCCCCCTTACTTCCCCTGGTAGCCGACTTGAAGTAGCTTGTAGTGGGGTTCGGGTGAGCCCCCCTAGGTCTCTGACCCTTTCTGATATTTTTGATCTTTTCTTTTTGCCTTTTGGATAGAGACTTCGTGGGGGCAGTCATGGAATGGGCTGGGCTCCTGGCTGAATGCAGACCTGTGAGGTTGGGACAAGAGAAACCCCTGCTCACTTGCTCATCCTCAGACTGCTAAAGCACTTTAACCCCTGCAAGGGGAGCAGGGGGGACGGTACAGCTTCTAGATGGTTTTACTTTAATTCTTAAGTCTTTAGGATGACACTCAGTGCGTGCTCGTATATGTAAAAGCAAGTGTGTGATGGTGCCCCATCCCTCCGGGTAGAGAACTGTCTATTGAGTCTTGTGCTTTTGGCAGCTCCCCTACAACCCACCCTGGGTACTTGATTGGAGTGGGGAGGGTAAGGAGAAGGTGGGTGGGGCTGGGTGTGGCTGGCCTGGTCCCAGGTGAGGTGAGGGGGCTGTGGCCACTCTCATCTTGGCCCTGGTGGAGTTGGGGAGGGTGGTTGGGGCAGGGGTGGGGATGGTGAATTGAGACTTGGAAGAAGGGGCCACATAGCAGCAGAGACTGGTGTCAGGGAGGAGGATGGGGATAGAAGCCAGACCTAACCTTGGTCTTTGGGAAGTGGTCAGGTTGGGGGGAGGCTCAGAGAGTTAATTTCCCCATGGCCTGGTGGTGGTAATAGGCTGGGAGGCTGTGGGGGGTCTAGAGCGTGAGGGGTGGGGAGGGGTGGAAGAGGCCTGTGAGTCATGGTCAGCACAGGTCCAGTTTGACACGGCCTTGTGCAGTGGTGTGAGGGCCGTGGGGGAAACTGGGACACGTGAGTGGTCATGCCCTTCTGCAGCCTCCACCTCGTAACCTCCTCATGCAGTACCTGTGGGTCTTTGGGGCCACCCCCAAATGGGGTGGGCGGGCCACAGAGTGGTCCCTGCCCAAGCAGAATAGCAGAAGGAGTCTGGAGTGACCCACTGGCGCTATCTCCTCAGCCTGGGGGCGGGAGATGCGGGGCAGGAGCCTGAGTGTGGGCTGGAGAGGAGCTGCCTTTCACCCTTTCCAATCTGGCCAGGGTCCGTGTTACTTTTGAAAAGGAGTGGGTGCCCAGGCCCCTGTGGGAGGAGGGAAGCTCATTGGTCCCGTTTCCTGCCTCCTGGTTCCCCTGCTCCCCACCCCATGTGTCATAGGGAACTTTCACCTCAAAATCTTTCTAAGCAATGTGTGAATAGGATTTTTACTCCCTTTGTACAGTATTCTGAGAAATGCAAATAAAGGACAGTGTGTTCCTGTTTCCCCTGAGTCTGGCCTCTGCTTCCTGGAGGGCCCCGGGGGAAGGGGCTGGGATTTGGGCTGAGGCTCCCACTGAGGGCAGTGTGGGAGCAAAGGGGACCCTCTGTCCAGGCTCTGGGACTGCCCCTCTTCCTGGTGCCCTCCCCTCGCAGCGCCAGCCTGAGCGGCTGGGAGGGAACTAGCAGAGGCAACAGCAGGCCAGAGGGCAGAGTTCTGCTCTGTGACCTGGCCTGGCCGTCCCTCTGTCTGAACTTACACCTCTGGTCTCCCGGGGCTGGCTGAGACGGGCCGTGCTGGCGGAGGGATGGCTCATGCTTGGCCAGGAAGGGGGTCAGTGATTCATGAATGAAGCTGGAGTCCCGAGGGGTGCCCAGTACTTTCCTCAGGATGCCTTCCCCTATTCTCACTTCTCTTCCCTGGGAGAGCTGCATTTCCTCCTGGCCTTTCCGTCTTCAGGGGAATTGGTGCTTCCTCTCCTCTTCTGGAAGCATCCGTGGGGCAGAGCGGGGGTTGGGGGGGGCAGGGAAGATGTAAGCTTCCGGGACTTGTTCAGGCTCACGGGTCTAGGAAAGGAGGGAGTCCTTTAGCGAAGGAGCTCTGGTCTTTGAGGTTCTGGACCTTTCATTGTGCACTCCGCAGTGCCCTGTGCTAGTCCTGAGACAGGTGTGAAGCCCCAGGGAGAAGGGAGGAGCTGCCCCGGGCGGTTGGGGCCCCCGTGTGGCACTGCCAGCGGCAGCAGCATGCTTGGAGTGGGTGTTGGGAAGAGTGCAGTGTCTTTGCCCAAGTCCACCGAGTGAGGCCTGCACAGCGCTGGGGGGAGCCAGTCAGCCACCTGGGCCCAGTCGTGAGGGTGGGGGAGCACTGTCAGGGTGAGGGGCTGGTGCTCAAATCCTGCTCTGCCCCTTCCCAGCCTCGAGGCCCTGCTTCTCTGAGCTTCAGTTTCTTCCTCTGTGGTGGGAGGATAATCTGGGTCAGGGCTGTTGTGAGGATTAGCACAACACCTGGCACTGGGTAAGTACTTAGTACAGGGCAGTCACATTAGTACTATCCCTGTTGTCACTGCCACGATCCTCTCCTTAGGTGTTGCTTTGAGGGGGCCCAGAAGACAGGCAGGCTCACTCAGGTGGTTATCTCTGAGGACTGAGGGGTGGGTGCCCAAGGCTTCTTCCTGGAGAAGAAGGTAGGCGAGAGGACAGGAGGCGGCATCTCCGGTGCACCATCCTCTGGCCCAAACGCACCTCGAGTACATACCCCGTGAATATATAGATATCTCTCCCTCCGGCCCCCTGAGTCCAAGAGGGGGAAAGACTTTCTTCCCTCTGGCTTGACCTGCCTCTGGCCAGATTGTGGCTTATCTGAAGGACCGAGAGGTGGGGCGCCTAGCCCTACCCCAGCTTTCCAGTTCTTTCCGTTCCCTTCCTAGGGGTTCCTGAGACACACCGGGCCAGCACCTGTGCAGAGATCTTATAGGGGATTTCCACAGCTGTCATTCCTGGTGAGCAGCTGAGGTGAGTGGAACCCTGGGATGGGCCTGTGGGTCCCGAGCACTGCCTTTCTGGGTACCCAGAAGAAGTCCCAGGCTGGGAGTGAGCTGAGAGCTGGCCACCATGATGGGTGAGTAGGTGCCTGGGCCAGCCAGAAGGGACTTAGAGGAAAGTGGCCAGAGGTAGGATGGGGAGGTAGAGCCCAGAAAGCTTGTGGGGTGAGTCCTGGCCCCAGGAGGAAAGCAGAGGAGCCTGAAGAAAGGGAAACAGATCTCAAGAGGAAGAGGTTGTAGAGGGACAGAAGGGGAGAGAAAGAGAAGGATTTGGCAGGGGTGCCTGGCTTGCTCAGTTGATTAAGCATCTGACTTGATTTTGGCTCAGGTCATGATCTCATGGTTGTGAGATTGTTCCTTGCAGCAGGCCCTGCACTCAGCAGGGAGTCTGCTTGAGATTCTCTCTCCTGTTCTCCCTCTCCCTCTGTCTCTCTCTCAAATAAATAAATACATCTAAAAAAAAAGGATTTCTAGACATCATGGTGAAAACATCTTCCGATGAGTGAGGACAAGCAGTAGTAATCTGACAGTATCCTTTCTTACAGTTTGAGTGTCTCTAGTGATCTTTCTGAGGGGTGCACAGAGTAATGGGAATAAAACCTGTTTATACATGAAAAAAAAAAAAAGAGGATTTGGAGGTAAGAGCACCTGAAGGGTCCAGTGTTCTGGGGGCAAAGAGCCGTCGCTGAGTAGAAACAGGGAAGGACCAGCCGTTTGTATCAGGTTACACTGGTAATGAGCCTATGGAGGGTCCTGCAGGGGAGCTAGAGAGGAACAGGGGCCAATTGTAGACCAGAAGTGGGTGAAGGGGAGAGTGGGTGGGGGATGCGGTTTTGGGATTCATTTTATTTTACCCAGAGTAAGGGGACCCTTCACAGGCTGACCGTTAACTGAGGAGATAGGGCCTAAGGATGGGGGGCTATCCAGGGCACCCACCCCCACGCCACTCTTACACTCCATCCTTTCTCTCTTCTTTCTTTCTGAGGCCGACTTACCACTGTCTCATTGGGAAATGGTTGGTAGGAGTACCCATCCCAATGCCTTGCAGAATGTGGAGACCCAGAAGGCAGAGCCAAGGGAAGAAGTAATCATAGGGGTTGGCAATATGAGGTCTGGCAGCCATGCCCCTCATCCCTTCCTGGGTCCTCTGTTCATCAACACTGGTGGGGCTCTGGCTGGAAGATGGTGGGCCTGCCTTCCTACCCCTCAGGCCCCTCTGAGCAAAGGGGCAACTCGGCTGTGGGAGATGCAGAAAATAGGTCTCGCTCTCCTTTCCATTAGGGGTAATCAGTGCTCCATCTTTCCTCCGGAAGCATTCTATAAAGGACAGAGGAGAATCTAGCATTTGTGATGGTCACCCTCCTTAGTGTGTAGTGACCACCTCGCCTTCTAGAAGTTAAGGGAAGTTAAGTAATTCAAGTCCTGATCATTCTAGAACTTTTGGATCCCAGGATGCCAAAGGTAGATTTAAAAATCTGAACCAATATACCCCTCTCCCAAACTGATATTAGCTTCTTTTTCTCCAGTTGGTCCAGGCACAATGTCCAGCTGATTTGAGGAGGTCATAAGAGTTGTGGTCCAAGAGGTGGATCCTGGAGGGAATGTGATTGCTGTCGGAAGCATCCTGGATGCTGACAGATTTCACTGCTATTCTCTGGTGAGGGGGAGGAGGAATTTCTGGGGACGCCAGTACCACAGGATAGACTTCACCCAGGAGGACATAATGGAGAGAGGGGAGGGTGAAGGGCTGTTTGATAAACTAGGTTCTGGGCCCCAAGGTTAGCATGAGGGGGTAAGAAATGGCCAGCCAGAGGGGCACCTGGGTGGCTCTGTGGGTTAAAGCCTCTGCTTTCGGCTCAGGTCATGATCCCAGGGTCCTGGGATCAAGCCTCACATTGGGCTCTCTGCTCCGTGGAGAGCCTGCTTCCTCCTCTCTCTCCCTGCCTGCCTCTCTTGCCTACTTGTGGTCTCTGTCTGTCAAATAAATAAATAAAATCTTAAAAAAAAAAAAAGAAATGGCCAGCCAGGAGACTTTGCCCACTCCTGCTCTGCCATGCTGTCACCTCTCCATTGCCAGCAAGCATGGCAGCCAGTCAACAGAGAACTTGCATGTACTAGAACCTGTATGCACATGTCCATACCCCTCAGTTTAAGAAATGCACAAAAGATGTTAACTAACTGGAATTTAAATTAATTGGAAAAAATGCAAAAAAGAAATGCATGGAGAGAAAGGAATGGTGGGGGGGAGTGGAGATTTATTTTTATTGGAAATTATTCCTAACTTGTCTTCCTTTCCCACGTTTCCGCTTTGTAAATAATTCACTCTTAAATTAGCTGAGGTCTTCTGGTGTGTTTATATGTTTATCATTTCGATGGATAAATAAATGGAGGCAGTTTGCTTAGTGGTTAAGGAAGGACACAGGCCTTAGAGCCGAGGGCACCTGGTTTCTAAGCCTGGCTCTGCTTCCTGCCAGCTGGGTGACCCCTAGACAAGTTGCTTTCTCCCTCCAGGTCTGTTTCCTCCTGTGTCAACTTGAGAAGACTGTTGCTAAGATCCAGTGAGGTAAATTAGGTGAATCATTTGTCACAGTGGCCGTGCAGAAGGAGCATTCAGTCAAAGTTCAGCCCCATCCTTCTGCTGTGGGCTGTTACCCTTCCTGTTCCCCGGAGATCATGACTGAGTGGGTGACCAGAACTCCCTAAGGGCTTGCAGGATTTATAGAGGAGTCTGTTCCATTCCCTTGCCTCCAAACTCAGTTTTTTTTGGATTTCGGAAGCCCCAGGGTAAGTGCTGTTGAACCCTCACTGGGAGACTTATTTCAGTGTCTCACACCCGAGGGTGAGGACGTTCCCGGCTCAGACATCTCTGCGGCAGCCCTTTTGGATCTCACCAAGAGATGGAAAAGAACCTAAGGATTCCACCAGAACTCCGAGAGCCTGTGCCCCGTGCCATAACTGCCGCTATGCGACCAAGAGCAGGGCCCAGATTACTTGGGAGCCAGTGGGCCTTTCCATAAGTGGAGTTTCCTTAAGCAAGTGAGGGGCTTCAGGTTTTCACAGTTGTGGTTATCCGGTATCCTTGTTCAAAGACTCTGAGTTAATTCTCTGAGAAGCAAATTGCCAAGAGGTAATTTACTAAAAGCTGGTTCTCAACAAAAACAAAACAAAACAAAACAAAAACCCAAAACAGTTTGCTAAATGACCAGTTCAAGGAAAACAGAAAACAAACAAACAAAAAAACCCTTTAAACTAGGATTCGGATGTTTTGCCATGATAGTGTTATTCTCCAGAGACAGGCGAAAGTGTTAAGTACAGAAAAAAATTGACTAGTCAGTTAACTTCCTGTAAGAGAAAGTCTGTCTGTTTGCATAAAAAATTCAGAGGCAAGGTTTCTTTTCTTTTCTTTTTTCCAAAAAAAAAAAAAAAAACAAAACCAAAACCATGAAATAAAGATTTCTTTAAAAAAAAAATTCAGAGGCAGAGGTGAAACCAAACTTAAAAAAAAGTCCTTACAAATGAAAGATTATTTTTTAACTATATGGTGCTGATGTATGGTTAAAAGTGTGCATAGGTGTTTTTTTTTTTAAGATTTTATTTATTTATTTGACAGAGATCACAGGTAGGCAGAGAAGCAGGCAGAGAGGGGGAAGCAGGCTCCCTGCTGAGCAGAGAGCGGATGCAGGGATGCAGGGCTTGATCCCAGGAATCTGAGATCATGACCTGAGCGGAAGGCAGAAGCTTAACCCACTGAGCCACCCAGGCGCCCCTGTGCATAGGTTTTTGGTTTGTTTTGTTTTCCTGTTAACTAAAGTCCACATACTTCACTCTGATTATCTTTGTGCTTACCTAAGATTCTTTTTCTGTTCCAAGATCTCTTCCACATTACCTTTAGTTATCTTTTTTTTTTTTTAAGATTTTATTTATTTATTTGTTAGAGAGAGAACGCCCACGCACAGGCAGAGTGGCAGGCGGAGGCAGAGGGAGAAGCAGGCTCCCCGCCGAGCAAGGAGCCCGATGTGGGACTCGATCCCAGGACACTGGGATCACGACCCGAGCCGAAGGCAGCCGCTCAACCAACTGAGCCACCCAGGCGTCCCAACCTTTAGTTATCTTATCTCCTGAGGCTTCTCTTGGCTCTGACAATTTCTCTCCTCCTTTTTCATGACCTTGACAGTTTGGAGGAGTACTGGTAAGGCATTTTGTAGGATGCGTGTCTACCTGAATCTGCCTGAAGTTTCTTTCTCACGGTTAGACTGAGGCAATGGGTTTTGGAGAGGGAGACCGTAGAGGTGAAGTGCCATTCTCACTGCATCATAGCAAGGGGGTGTGCCATCAACGTGACTTATCGCTGTTGGTGTTGACCTTGGTCACCTGGCTGACAGGGTGTTTATCAAGTTTCTCTCCTGTAAAGTTAGCCTTTTCCCCCCTTCCCCATACTATACTGTTTTTGTGCATAAGGTTTCATTTTTCTTTCCTCTTGGACAAAGTACGTGCTGTCTTGTACATGGCTCAAGAAACAAATGGGCCCCAGACATTAATGTCACACATAAAGGATGGATTTGAGGCACTATTTCCAGTTCTGTCATGTTTCCACTAGTTCCAAAGTGCATTTTTCTGTGGAGATCCAGCCCTGCCCACCCTCATTCCCCCAACCTAGCAGTGGAAGGTCTTTCTCCTCTGTAGTTTCACATCTGGAAGGTCTGAGAGAAAGGCACTTGGCCTGGCAGGACCTCCACACAGGCTCCCCTAACCCCAGTGCAGCAGCCGACCTGGAAGCCAGGCCCTTATGGAGGCGCCTTGTCAGTCTGGGCAGAGTCCACACAGATGGGCAACTTTCCAGAATTGGTTGACTTTATACCTGCACGGGTTCGTACAAATGCCAGAGACTAAACTCTATTTAGTTCTTATTTCCCAACTCCTAATTCTTTAGCTTTAGTTTTCCTTGTCTCATCTCAGCCTCATAAATAGTTAAGTAGGACTAGCTCACACTTACTGAGCTTTTAGTATGTGTGCAAGGCATTTCGCTTGATTGCTTTGTTTTGTTTAATTTCCTCAAGTTCATGGGGAATGAACTTGTGTTTTGTGTTTTATTTAATTTCCCTTGTTGTTTTATTTAATTTCCTCAAGTTCATGGGGAAACTGAACCCCCTGGGTGGCTCAGTGGGTTAAGCCTCTGCCTTTGGCTCAGGTCATGATCTCAGGGTCATGGGATCGAGCCCCGCATCGGGCTCTCTGCTCAGCAGGGAGCCTGCTTCCCTCTCTCTCTCTGCCTGCCTCTCTGCCTACTTGTGATCTCTGTCTGTCAAATAAATAAAATCTTGAAAAAAATAGTTTTCTCAAGTTCAGGAAGTAGGTACTATTAGCATTCTCCTTCTATGGATGAAGAAACAGATTCAAAGAGTGAGAGTAACTTATTCGAGGTCATTTGGTAAGAAGGTGGCAGAACGGGTTCAAACCTGGGATTGTGTGACCTCTTGACTCCTGGTGACCACAGTATTTCCTGGGAGCCACAACTGGAGGGCCTCCTCAGAAGGGAAGGGGATTGTGGAGGGGAGCCCAGAGTGGGGCTGCTCTAGGGAGGCTTTTCTGGAGAGATCTTTTGTGTCAGCCTCAGCCTAACCTTTACCCTTCTTTATCCAGAGAACTCCAAAGGCTGAGTTCCAAGTTCTGGACATGGTAGACTCAAAGGGAATGTTGACAGTGAAATTACCCAAAGAAATAACAATTATAGGGGCCTTCCTGAGTCAAGATACTGGAGACCCGGATACCCCAACAATATCTGGATTCCCTTGAGCACAGGGAGGCTGGAGTTGGGCAGCATGGGGAGGGAGGGGGGAATACCCATTTTGGGGCACCAAGGGCATTTGAGGTGGAGGTGTCCTGGCTGTGCAGCCCCTCACGCCGTACTCCCAGCACCTCCCAGAGCCCGCTCCTCACTCAAGCCTGCCCTCTTCTTCCCCCTTCAGAAAACCTTCTCATTCTATCTGGATCAGCCTCCAGGAAACGTGACACCCCCAACTCACTCGCATCCTGCTACCCTCCAGGGTGACTGATGTCTCCAACTTGGACCAAAACCTGCTGGTTTCATGAGGCCACTCTCCTTTGTTCTCCTACTGAGTTGCCCAGATCCATGTTTTGTACAGCTTCACTCTGCCCTGTGGCCAGCCAAGCCCCCTCCCTCAGTGGCGTAGGAACAGCTCAGTGACCTTGACCGGGCGGGACTGGCTTTATCAACCTCTCTGTGTTTATCCCCAGCGCACAGTAGGTGCTCAGTAAGACAGCAGAAGCGAAGTGCAGTGAAATCAAAGCCCTCCCTGCACAGAACGTTTCCTGCTCAGAAAGTGCCAGCACCCCACCCCAGGCGCTGACCAAGTGCCACGGAGGTTCTGATGGCTGAGGGCACAGTGCTTCCGAGGGACTTATAGGGACATGGCCGGCCTTCCCCTGCAGCAGGGATTTTGTTGGTGTGGGTGTTTTCTTTCCTAGCTGAAGATGTCGGAAAGTGTGGAGCAGCTCAGTGGAGGAGACTCAACCGTGCTCCAGGGCTAGCCCTCCCCAGTGTGGTGAGGCCTTTTGTTTTCCCTTTTTTGTTCAAAAGTGAAAGGCTTACACTGAAATTTCACTGGTCCTTTGAAAACATCAAAGTGTTGCTGGGAGGGGCGTTTGGAGTTTTTCTAAGGGAGCTCAGTTTCTTTCTAGAATGCTTGTTGTTTCTAGAATGAGGCTCTGTGTATACAGAATTGGGGGGAGGCTATTAGGTAGAGGGTGTTTAGCAGCGGCAAGGATGTAGGTCTTCCTGGAGGGTCTTTTGGTTGCAAATTTGGATGAAGTTCCATCAAGCTATTTTTATAGCCTTAGGGGATCAAGTATGTTTTCTGAAGCCCAAGGCTGTGGACAATGTGTCCAGGTCCCAGGGACCAGTGTGAGGAATTGGACCTCATCTCAGAGAAGTGGGTGTTATGACCTGGGAAAATGCCCATCTCAATGCCATGGGAAGGGACATGCTTTGGACTCAAACAGACTAGGCTTTGAATTCCAACTTTGCACTAATTAGCTGTGTGGCCCTGGGCCATTCACAACCTGTCTCTAGACCTGTCTCAATTTCCTTATGAGAAATGGGTGCAGTTCTGCCTGCATCATAGGACTGTGGTGAGGGGGCAATGAAATGACATGGGAAGTCTCTCCTGGTGCTGGCACACTGTAATCCTCCAGAGATGCTAGTGAGTTCCCTTCCCACTTCCCACCTCCTTGCCCCCACTGTGGGGACAGTGAACTATGATGGGGTGCCATGTGGCTTGGTTTTCCAGCTTCAGAGACCCTCAGGCTCAAATAGGAACTAGCTGATGGAGAAAGAGCAATGGCACTGGCAGGTGGGGCTCCTGGGATCCTGAGCTCTAATGGCCCCCTCCACTCCCTCCAGGAAGCAGAGAAGAAAACTACCTACTTTGTTGCAATCAGTCCAGAAAAGGAGAGCAGACCTGTATCTGGTGACAGGAGACTCTGGAGACAGCAAGGAAGGAAACCCTGAAAAGGGAATGGCAGTGGACACAGCAGAGCTGGAGGAACACAAGGTTAGGATCCTGGGAGGCAGGGCCTATGAGAGAACCAAGCCTTGGCCCACCTGTGGTAGGCCAGGGGATGCCAGCACAGACCCCCGGCTCTTCAGGTCTTCTTCCAGACTTCCCCGAGCGATCTCAACTGCTCCTTGGCCTTCTTAGGCCTTCTCTTCTCGCCCCAAGAGAGCGTGTGTGGCATTGCTAAGTCCCTCCACTGTTACTCTCCTGTGATCCCCTGTTTTCATTTGCTTCTCAGACTTTCTCACGGTTCATAATTACATGGGGATTTTTGCTTATTGTCTGCCTCCCTTTCTGAGAGACAGGAAGGCAGGAACCACAGCGCCTGGAATAAAAAGGTCCTTAATAACTATTTATTGAATCAACAGTGGAAACAACATGAGTTTTGGGGTCAGGTGCGGGTTCATATTTCAGCTCTGCTCCTATTTTAGCTGTGAAACTGGCTTACCTACTGGTCCTTTTTTTTTTTTTTAAGATTTTATTTATTTATTTAGCAGAGATCACAAGTAGGCAGAGAGGCAGGTAGAGAGAGAGAGGAGGAAGCAGGCTCCTTGGCTGAGCAGAGAGCCCGATGTGGGGCTCGATCCCAGGACCCTGAGATCATGACCTGAGTCGAAGGCAGAGGCTTAACCCACTGAGCCACCCAGGTGCCCCCCCCCCTTTTTGTAAAGATTTTATTTATTTGACAGAGTTCGAGTGCCCGCCCTGTGCACTTGAGCAGAGGAAGGGACAGAGGGAAAGGGAGGAGCAGACTCCCAGCTGAGCAGGGGGCCCAACTATGGGTGATCCCAAGACTCTGGGATCACGACCTGAGCCAAAGTCAGATCTCATCCCCCTGAGCCACCCAGGTGCCCCCACTGATCTGTTTTGATTTTCAGTTTTCTCATCTGTAAAAGTGGAATTGTTTGGGAGATCTAGCAAGATAACCTGCAAAACACTCAAGGATTAATCAGTATGAGCTCTTTTTTTCTAACACCAAAGGTCAGTGACCAGCCCTCTAAAAAGGGGGTCCTGGGCTGTCGAGCAAAGCAGCTCGTCTACCTCAACATGGAGAGAATGAGTAAGCAAGACGTGGTGGGGGCAGGGTAGGTGAGGATAGGTTCAGCTAGGCTCTGCCTCAGCCTGGAGGGGCCCTGGTGAGCTTGAAGGTAGGGGGAAGTTCCAGGGAAGGGGGAGGGTTCAGGGCGGGGTAGGAGGACTGAGGCTCCTTACTTAGATACCCAGGATTTGCCCCACTATAACCTTAATCCTTCCCTAGCTAGAGGTGTTAACGCCTATCTCTTTTTGAGTTTGTTTTCATTTTTTGTTTTGGTGAGGGGCAGGGTGTGAAGACTGGGGAGAGACATGAAAGAGGAACTTACAGAGAGAAAGAACTTGTCTTTCTGAGAACTGGTTCTCTCTCTCTGGCACTAGTTTAGATATTTGTTTCTTGGGTAACACAAAATCCTTTCCAGAAGGTGAGTGGCTTCAAGGCCTTCTGTTCATCATTCCAGAATGGGCAAGGATACTGTTTTTAAAAAGAGGATAACAAATGGCCCGGAATTATACGGTTCTTAGGGTTGAGCGTGGAATAGGGTGGACCCAGGGGTGGCAACCATAGTATGGGCAGGAAAAAACCCCTGTGTGTTGGAGAAGCAGGTTGGATTGCATGTTGGCCTGGGGTTTCCAGGCTCTGACAACTTTGACTTGCTTTGTGTAGGTCAGTATGCTGGGTCCTGGAGTCCCAGCCCTTACTGAAGGCTGAGAGGCCTGGGAAGCACAATTAACATAGGTTCTCACATAGCACTGGCTGTGAAGAGATCATTAGAACTGGGAGTCAGAAAGATTCAGGGTCTAGTTGTGGCTCTGCCGCTCACACTCTGTAACCTCCTAAGCCTTGGTTATCCTGACTTTCACACAAGTGGGTTAGACTAGATGATTCCTGTGATCCTGAATGTGGCTTCCTCCGGAATTTCAGAGTCTTCCCCTGGATCCCATAAGAGCTGTACTGCCTAAGAGGCCTTCAGTAGGGGTTGAGGGAGATCTAGATATGGTAGAAAATTCAAGAAACTCCCAGAAGCTGCAGCATGCACTTTGAATGGTAAGGACTAAGTAAGTTTTGATTTCCTGGAGATAGAGAAGAATTTGGGGTTGGTACTAGACTGGGGGTGAGCTGGGAAGATGGATGTGGGGTTAGCAGGAGGCAGTGATGGTGGGTGTCTAGGAAGAAGGATGCTTTTACTTTAACAGGAAAATATTAGAAGAAGGAAAGAGACAGAAAAGTGGTCTCATGAAGAGGGAGACAGAACACAAACAGGAGCAGAGGCAGAATAAGAAGCAGACTCTGTACTGAGCGGGAGCCTGATGCAGGGCTGGAGATCATGACCTGAGCCAAAGGCAGCTACTTAACCTCCTGAGCCACCCAGGCACCCCAAGGGTAAGTAGAGCTCTTAATTGCTGTCTCTACAGGGAAGTCCTTGAGTTTAGAGGATTTCAGAAATGTGAAGGAGGAGGACATGGTGAGGGGCCTCTAGGATCTGGCTGAGAAGGAACAAAAAGATGTGCTAAGCTGCCTCAGAGGTCAGTTGCCACTCTACTAGAGTGGGACTGGTGCTCATCTCCCCCATTTCCTGCCCCTAAGCGTTGGAGGTCCTGATATCTGGTGACCTACAGATGGAGGTTCTACCAGGTCTTCTCATGAGTAGCTTTTTTAATGCTGCCAGGTTCTTGGTAAAGGCACATACGGAATCCATTCTGGATATCTTGGATGCTTTGATTAGTGAGGAGGGATGTGGCTGTATGCTGATGGAGGAATTGCCGAGCAGAGGGGTCTGTGGGGATTCAAATCCTAGGAGGATTTGCCTTTTACATTTTGTGCAGGATAGACCCTCACATTTTAGAACCTTGCCATTTTCCCCAGGCCAGGGATTAGGGGGTACCCACTCTACCTCCTGGCACAGTCTGACCTCCTGCAGGCTAAGAGGGGAGCAGGAGCCACAGCAAGAGCGCATTTGGAATAGCGCTAATCTCTCACTGCCAGGGGCCCTCTGGAACCTCCTTCTGATGCTTGTCCTGGGCTGATGAGACACTGAAGCCCTGTCCCGCTGTGTGCTTGTCCTCTCTACCAGCCACCCTCTTCACCTTTTTTGACCCTTCTGAGCTGTCTGAGGGGCAGCATCGTGTGGCTGAGGCCCTAGAGGGGGCACCCTGCCCCTGTTGAAGGACCAGGTAAGACAGCTTGGACTGAGGGCCAGGGCCAGTAGAAGTGAATACCGGTGCTCTCGAGGGACTCAGAAGACCCAGGTATGGTCTTTCCTACTTCATAGTTCTCTGTTAATTTGCATCTATTTAGCTGGTCTGTGGCAATTCCCTGGAACACTTGGTTTCCAAGACAACTTGGGGTGGGCTTTTTAGACTGTTGCTAGCCTATGGGCGGGGCGGGGCAAGGGGGCTCGCAAAAAACTGTTGTCCCAGGATGGCAGTGCCAACACTGATTAGCAGTGCCTGTCACTATGTTGAGAGAATATGAGACTCTCCAGGATCTGCAGGAAAAAGTGGCTTAATGGATTACTACATCTGCCAGGGCCCAGGATTAAGTGTGGCCAAATATCTGCCATTTCTAATATGGTTCCTTGTTCCTAGCTTTATAGTCTGGTGTATTTCTTTCCAGGTAGAATCTGTCCTGGAGCAGAACTGAAATGAGCAGCCCTGTGATGTGGGCTGAGACCGTGACACACGACTTCTCTGTGCCCTCTGTGTTGCTCTCTCCCTCCTGCTGCAGCTGGGTGAGAAGCCGACCTCCCTGCCTTCCTAACTGTATGTTAGCCCTTAAACCATTCTCCTCACAAGCCTCTGGGGGCTCCCCTCCCAGGCCATCCCCATCCCCCACCCCCAGTCACCGGAATGCTGTCTTTATAACAAACAGCCAACTATTCTTCAATACATCACATTCCCTACATGAGAATGTCCAAAAATCAGCCTGGATTGTATGCATGAGCTTCTGACTAAAAGTGGCAGATTGGTCATATTAATTTTCTCTCCCTCTTGAAACCTTACTAAATAAAGTAAAGCAATAGAAAAGATGTAAACCCACAATGATAAAGAGAATGAGGCAGCAGATAAGAGATTCTGACACATCTTTGGAAACTAGAAGGCAATTAAAGGCATTCAAGCAAGGCGGTGTGGGCCTGAGTGGAGCGGGAGTGTGGGAGGAGACTGTCGTTCCCTCAACATGAACCTTTTATCTTTAATATTTTTTAAGATGAGGTAATTAAAAGTAAAAGAAATATATGCTTATTGTAAAGTATTTCACATATTGCTCACGGTCAAAGGTGATCTCCCTTTCTTCTAATATAACCATGCTGACATTTTTGGGCTACTTTAACAGTCTTCCTGTGAAGCACTGTCTACAATGGTAATTTAAACACGAAGCTAGGATGATATAACAAGTTTGATTTCTATCTTTGGTACTTGAGTTGTTTTTTCTTTTAGATTGGTAAAAATATTATATGCAACAGGAATTCTCATAAATGCTGTTAGGAGTGAACTGCTTTAGCGAATTGTTTGACGGTGTCTACTAAAGCTAAACACATGCCTGCGAGCCGGCCCCCCACATGCCCGCGAGCCGGCCCCTCCACTTCCTAGGCACATACCCAAGAAGAAGAAGTGTGTGTCTCCACCTAAAGACACGCTTATACAAAACCATGAGCGT
Organism: Mellivora capensis; assembly: GCA_004024625.1. NCBI lineage: Eukaryota > Metazoa > Chordata > Mammalia > Carnivora > Mustelidae > Mellivora > Mellivora capensis. The sequence goes on along the minus strand of PISX010016825.1, from coordinate 27,200 downwards.
AAGAGCCCCAAGCTGAACACTACTCAAATGTCCGGTGACTTTAGGATGGACACATATCGTGGCATATTTATGCAAGAAGAGAGAGCAAATTACTGCTACACATAACAATATAGAGGACTTTCACAGACACAGTGCTGAGCAAATAACTAGACACAAGAGAACATATTTGAGTTCTCTGAGGAGCAGATGACAAAATAGAATTGGATGTGCAAACGTCATAGTAACGGAAGCGACTGTGAAGAATAAAGGGAGAGGGAGGAGGAATGGCAAGCCTTCGACGAAGGTCTAAAACCTAAGAAAGGAGAGAAGGAGAGAAGGATTGAGTAAGAAGAGTCTCAGACTGCCGGCAGTTCCGAGAGTCTCTTTGCTCAGCCCTGAGTCCCCATCAGGCAGGACTGGCCAGATTCTAATATCTACCCCACGCTCAGCCTTAGGCTGAAAGCAGCCCAGGGAAGCCTGGTCTCAGGAGGGAGATGTACAAGGGAGCAGACAGAGCTTCTTAGTCAGCTATGCTTCCTGCAGCAGGTTCTCCTAAAGAAAATCCTCCCTGGCTACCACAATACTGTATTATCCCATTATATGAGGCTCAAGAGCAGGGAAAACTAAGCAATGGTGGTAGAACTCAAAATAGTGTTTATCTTACTGGAATAGTCTTAACTGAGAAGAGGCATGAGGGAATCTTCTAGAGTGCTGGAAATATATAAAGATTCGTTGTGCTAACATTTATGATCAGTATACTTCACTATATTTTACATCAATTTAAAAAAGTAAAAAAAAAAGTACATAGTATATAATTCCATGTAAATGAAGTGAAAACCGAGCAAAACTAAATGATAGTGGTAGAAGTAAGAATAGTGGGGGCATTATTAGCTTGGAAAGGGCATGAGGGAATCTTCTGGGGCATTGGAAATATTTTATGACTTGATCAGGATAGTGGTTATGTGGATGTTTACATGTATATAAATCTAATAAGACATATTTAAGATCTGGGCACTTTAAGTTTGTTTTTAACTTCATCTTACTGCAAGTTTTTTTTTAACCTCAATAAAAAATTTAATTTAAAAACATTGATTACACATGAAAACATAGTTGAACAAAAAATAATATAAAAAAATTAAAATTTTCCTATCAAATCCCTTTACCTTTTGACATAGTCCCACTTTCTTTAGATAGTCACTAAACTTTAGTTTTTGTTATTATTTAGTTTTAGTTTTTGTTATTATTACAACTAAAAATGATATATTTTTTTTAAAGATTTTATTTATTTATTTGTCAGAGAGAGAGCGAGTGAGAGAGTGAGCAGACAGAGTGGCAGGCAGAGGCAGAGGGAGAAGCAGGCTCCCTGCTGAGCAAGGAGTCTGACGTGGGACTCGATCCCAGGACGCTGGGATCATGACCTGAGCCGAAGGCAGCCGCTTAACCAACTGAGCCACCCAGGCGTCCCTAAAAATGATATTCTTATATTTGTCCTTGAGTTATTAATTTTATTTATTTATTTATTTATAATTTTTAATTTTTAAATAAACATATAATGTATTATTAGCCCCAGGGGTACAGGTCTGTGAATCACCAGGTTTACAGACTTCACAGCACTCACCATAACACATACCCTCCCCAATGTCTATAACCCCAGCACCCTCTCCCTCCCCTGCCCCCCCCAACCCTCAGTTTGTTTTGTGAGATTAAGAGTCTCTTATGGTTTGTCTTCCTCCCAATCCTATCTTGTTTCATTTATTCTTTTCCTACCCCCCAAGCCCCCCCATGTTGCATCTCCACTTCCTCATATCAGGGAGATCATATGATAGTTGTCTTTCTCTGATTGACTTATTTCGCTAAGCATAATATCCTCTAGTTCCATCCACGTTGTTGCAAATGGCAAGATTTCATTTCTTTTGATGGCTGCATAGGATTCCATTGTATATATATATATACCACATCTTCTTTATCCGTTCATCTGTTGGTGGACATCTAGGTTCTTTCCATAGTTTGGCTATTGTGGACATTGCTGCTATAAACATTCGGGTGCACGTGCCCCTTCGGATCACTATGTTTGTAACTTTAGGGTAAATACCCAGTAGTGCAATTGCTGGGTCACAGGGTAGCTCTATTTTCAACTTTTTGAGGAACCTCCATGCTGTTTTCCAGAGTGGTTGCATCAGCTTGCATTCCTACCAACAGTGTAGGAGGGTTCCCCTTTCTCCGCATCCTCGCCAGCATCTGTCCTTTCCTGACTTGTTAATTTTAGCCATTCTGACTGGTGTGAGGTGGTATCTCATTGTGGTTTTGATTTGTATTTCCCTGATGCTGAGTGATGTGGAGCACTTTTCCATGTGTCTGTTGGCCATCTGGATGTCTTCTTTGCAGAAATGTTTATTCATGTCCTCTGCCCATTTCTTGATTGGATTATTTGTTCTTTGGGTGTTGAGTTTGCTAAGCTCTTTATAGATTTTGGATACTAGCCCTTTATCTGATATGTCGTTTGCAAATATCTTCTCCCATTCTGTCAGTTGTCTTTTGGTTTTGTTAACTATTTCCTTGAGTTATTAATTTTAGATAGTATTTATTGAAGAAGAATATTGGGAAGAACAGACATTGAACAAGAAGTACAAAATAGGAAGAATGTTATTTTATAAATGCAGGGTACTAATGAAAGTGTTTACTGAAAGACAATAGGACTCTGACATTGTCCCCTTCCGGCTTCCTTAAATTCTGATTCCAGCTACACCAAACTGTTGGCCTTCTATTTGAACATCTACTTGTTCAATGACATATTTGCTTGCTTATTTATTTATTTATATTTTTGAAAAAAAAATCTAAGTTATTTATTTATTTAAGTAATCTCTATGCCCAGTGTGGGGCTGAAAGCCATGACTCCGAGATCAAGAGTTGCATACTCTTCTGACAGCCAGCCAGGTGTCCTCACATTTTCCCACCTTATCCATCCTTTAAGCTACAGTTCAAATATCTCTTCTTCAGTAGTTAGCCCATTACTGAAAGAATTGGGTTACTTCTGTATGGCCCATAATATGTTGAATACATCTCTACTATGGCATTCATCATTATTGGACTGAAATTATTAGTACATATGTCTGTTTCACTAATGTGAAAGTTTCTGGAGAACAGGGTTTAAAATCTAACTTTTCTTTGCTAGGGTTCTGTAAACAATTTTCTTCAGAAGTACCCTTGAGTTGGCGGAAGTTTGGGAGACATATCCAGAATTTTATGAGGCTGGCTCAACCTCAGAACCACCAGTTGCCACTAAAAATTTTTATTCTGTCCTCTCAGAGTCTCAGCAAGGGACTACTTGTCTAAGGTAGATTAAACTGACCCAGAAACTTGAGGTTCATATTTAATCTGCTGATTCCCCTTAACTCACATTCCTGATTCCATTATGAAATTCAATACATTAGGGGCGGGGCGCCTGGGTGGCTCAGTGGGTTAAAGCCTCTGCCTTTGGCTCAGGTCATGATCTCAGGGTCCTGGGATGGAGCCCCGCATTGGGATCTCTGCTCAGCAGGGAGCCTGCTTCCTCCTCTATCTGCCTGCCTCTCTGCCTACTTGTGATCTCTGTCTGTCAAATAAATAAATAAAATCTTAAAAAAAAAGAAATTCAATATATTAACTGCCTACGTCTTTAAGGAATTTCCTGTTCTAGCAGCTGAAACTGTAATAGAGATGGCTTTGAAGGGGGAGGCAGTTGAGATAGTCATTATTTGAGTTGGGAGAGATGTGGGAGATTCCACCAACTCTTACCTCAAGCAATACCACTTCTGATAGTTTCTATATCTCTCCAGGCTGAGTTAGAGACCTCTAAACACACTGTGCTTACGCTTTTGGGAAGGAAACCCTTTTGGAGAAATGCTAATTAAGCCAGCTTAACTATGCTGGCTCGTCCTATGGAGTTGGATGTCTTGGATAAAGGGGAAAACTACTTTGTAGGAGACAAATCAAAGAATTTATTGATTTTGCTCCTAAAACGGAGATGAGGGACAGTGAAAGGAGAGAGAAGGAGGGAGAGAAGCACAAGCAAGATAGAGGCTGCAACTATGTGAGGTAGTAATAACTTCTAGATATGAGATAGGTGAAGAACATTCAAGAATGGTGATACCAAACTTGTTTCTGGAGAACAGGGTTTAAATCCAGCTAGATTATCTGCTCTAGCTCTCCCATGCAAAACAATTTAAAATGCTGGATAATTTATCTTTTTAGAGTTTTATTTGTTTAAGTAATCTTTACATCCACCATGGGGTTCAATCTCATGACCCCATGATCAAGAGTTGCATGCTCTTCTGCCTGAGCCAGCCAGGTGCCCCTGAATAAGATCATTTAATACCATAAAAAGCATCTAATTGCTGACAAGAAGCTCAAGCCAAAATGTAAGTAAAAAGGAGACCCAGAGAGGTAAGTGAAGTATTAGAACACTAATATAATTTTGCTCCTCATGAAAGAGACCCAGATTTGCAAATCCAGGCAAGCTGGGGCTTCAGTTTGGCTAGCCTTGTGGATTGATTAATCCAGAAGCCAAGGCCAGGGACCCACTCAGGTGGAAAATCTAATTAAAGGCGATCTTCCCCAGATTAAACTGGAATCTCAAGGGGCTACATCGTTGAGGTAAGTGAATCAGAGTAAGGAAACCCATACTCTTGCCTCACCTGCACGGAATAAAGAGAAGACTCTTGGTACTGAGTGAAGAAGAGGTTGAAAGAAAGACAGGAAGGAAGAAAAGGAAGGAAGGATGAAAGAAAGAAAGGAAAAGAAAGAGAGAAAGAAAGAAAAGGAAAGAACGAAAATGTTTGAAATATTATGGCCAGAGACTTGTGTTTTCAGAGAACTCAACCTGAATTTGCATCATCTGGGTATTTCAGAGAATCTCAAATTGCAAATTTAGTTTGCAAAAGTCCAGGATTGGTTGTGTCCCTAGATGTCAGTCAGAATTAAACACAAGTCTTTTCTGGAAGAAGTCATCTTCATTTCCACAAAGAATTTTTTAAGAACAATGAGGAGTTCCCAGTAAAAAATACCAAAGCATATAAGGAAATGATGAGAATAAGCAGAAACAACAAACAGCAGAAAGAGGCTTATAAAGATATCATTATTGGAATTATTAGACTAGATTACAAATATATGCTCATTACATTTAAAGAAATTTTAAAATGAGCTTGATAATACCAATGGCAAGAAGAAACCATTAAAAAGTCACCTATCATGTTTGTAAAAGAACCAAATATAACTTTTAGAAATGAGAAATTTGATCCTACATTAAAAACATAATAGGTCAAAGAATATATTGGATGTAACTGAGGAGAGAGTGAAATTGAAATCAGAAAAAAATACTCAAAATATAGAGAGACAAAAGATGGAAAATATGGAGTGAGGTCAAGAGACATGGAGGATAGCACAATAGGTATTAAATATGTTTAATCAGAGTTCCAAAAGAGGAGGAAAATGAGATTAAGGTGAGGACAATATTTGAAGAGTTAATGATTAAAAATTTTGCAGAACTAATCAAAGATACCAAGCCACAGATTCAAGAAGCTCAGTGAATAACAGCAGGATCCATAAAAGGAAATCCGCATCTAGACAAATCATAGTAAAACTGCAGAACAGCAGCAAAGATAAAATGTTAAAAACAGAGAAAAAGATAACTTACTTTCAAAGGAGTTATAGTTTAACTAAAACTGACTTTAATGGAATTCATTTGATGATGAAGTTATATCTAACATGTGTTGAAATAACTGTCAACCTAAAATTTTATACTAGCAAAATATTTTTTTAGAATGAAGGTAATAGGGGTGTCTGGGTGGCTCAGTCAGTTAAGCTTCTGCCTTCTGCTTGGGTCATGATCCTGGGGTCCTGGGATTGAGCCCCACATAGGACTCCCTGCTCTGCAGGGATCCTGCTCCTCCCTCTCCCTCCGCCTGCTGCTTCCCCTGTTTGTGCTCTCTCTCTGTCAAATAAATAAATAGAATCTTAAGAAAAAAAAAGAATGAAGGTAAAAAAAAAAGTTATTTTTAGACAAGCAAAAATTGGAAGAGTTTTCCACCAGTAGGTTCTCACTAAAGTAAATTCTTTCAAAAGGAAAGAGACCCCAGATGAAAGGTCTGAGGAGTAATTAAGAAGTACATGAAATAATGAAGAATAATTATAGGAAACCTGGTAAATATATGGTTAAATCCAAATGAACAGTAATTGTGGGGCACCTGGCTGGCTTAGTCAATGGACCTTGTGACTCTTGATCTTAGGGTCATGAGTTCAAGCCCCATGTGGGCTGTAGAGATTACTTAAAAATAAATGAACAGTAATTGTATAGAAAAATAATTTTAAAATACTAATAGTATCTTGTGGGGTTAAGTAACAGTAACATAATATAATAATATAATGAATTTATTAAAATGTTATACTTTATCTGGGAAAAAGGAAAAGATATTGTTTAATTTTGGACTTTGATCATTTAGTATGTGTGCTATAATTTTATATGATTTTATATAATTTTATAACCATTTTATAACCAATATAATTTTATATAATTTTATAACCATTAATAAAATAGAAAAAACCAATGGAGGGAAAAAAAGGTGTAATGATAAAAAACCTATCAACAAAAATACAAGAAATGAATGAAAGAGAAACCTAGAACAGGTGAAATAAATAAAAAACCCAAAAGAAAATATGGAATGAAATCCAATGTATTAGAAATTACATTCCATATACATGGGTAAATGAACCAGTAAAAATGCCAGTATTGTCAGAATGGATAAATTTTATCTATTTGATGTTTATGATACGTATGGATATGAAACGTAAGGATATAAAACATTAAAAATAAAAGGATAGAAATATATTGGATATGTAAATACTAGCCAAAGGGAAATGGGTGAGTCTATATTAATATTAGACAAAATAGGGACACCTGGGTGGCTCAGTTGGTTAAGCAGCTGCCTTCGGCTCAGGTCATGATCCCAGACTCCTGGGATCGAGTCCCACATCGGGCTCCTTGCTCAGCAGGGGGCCTGCTTCTCCCTCTGCCTCTGCCTGCCACTCTGTCTGCCTGTGCTCACTCTCTGTCAAATAAAATCTTAAAAAAAATTAGACAAAATAAATTTAAGGCATAAAACATTATTAGTGGCAAGGAAGGTCACTTCATAATGATAAAAGTTTCAATTTACCAGGAAGATATAACAATTTTGAATTGCTATACACATAATACGATGCCTTAAAATAGACAAGGCAAACATTGACAGATCAGAAGACAAAATAATCAAATACACAGTCACCTCCCTTAGTAATTGATAGAATAAGCAGCTAAAAATATCAGTAAGAATACAGATGTTTTGGACAACATGATTAGCAAACTTTACCTAGCAGACATATTTAGAAAACTATACTCAACAACAACTGTAGAATATATGCCTGGAATATTTAAAAACATTGTCCATATGTTGAGCCATAAAATAAGTTTCAACATCAAAAAAATGAAATCATACATAGCATTTCCTCTGGCCACAATAAAAACAACATGGAAATCAATAACAAAACATTACTAAATATCACCATATCTTAGGAAACTAAGGCACACATTTATAAATAACTCATGAGTCAAGGGAGAAATCCTAATGAAAATCAGACTTTTTGGGGTATTTAACAATAAGAAAAATATACATATCAAACTTGTGTGATTAAAGGTAAAAATATGTGTCACCTTAATTTATTCATGTTAGAAAAGAAAACCAAGGGGAAAAAAAAAGTCAAAGAGTTAAGTATCTCAAGAAGCTAGAAAAAAAAGCTGGCAAAATAAATCCAAACAAATGGAAGGAAAGAAAATAAAGAGCACATGTTTATAAAACAGGAAGCAAATACAATAAAGACAGATATTGGATCTTTGAAATGATTAATAAAATGGACACATCTCTGACAAGAGTGATAAAAAAGAAAAAGTAAGCACGTATGTAAAGTGGACACTCCTATAAATGCTGTATTAAAAGAATATTAGAATATAAGAGAATATTAAGAACAATGTATACCAATAAATTTGAGATTTTAGATGAAATGGGCACTCTCCTAGGAAACTATAATTCGCCGAAACTAAATCAAGAAAAAACAGAAAATATGAAAAGTCCTATAAACACAAATGACATTATATCAATAGTAAAATACCTTCCCACAAAGAAAATCTAAGCCCAGTGGTTTCTCCGGTAAATTCAATTAAGTGTTCAAGAATAAATAGTTCCAATCTATACAAACTCTTCCAAGAAACAGAAAAAGAGGGAACACTTCCCAACCTATTTATAGTGCTAGTAAAACCTAACAAAAACAAAAACAAAAGCCTACAGGCCAGTTTTACCCATGAACTTACATGTAAAAATAAGAAAATAAATTAGCCAACCAAATCAAACAATAAAAAAAAAATACGTTAGGAAAAGGTTAGATTTATCTAGGATTTCAAGGTTTGTTTAAAATTGAAAAATCAATTTATGTAATTCACCATCTTAACAGTTTAAGAAAGAAGTATAACTGATAATCTCAATAGATGCAGAGAATGCACTTGATAAAATTCAATTTCCATTCATGATGAAAATTCTTAGAAAACTAGGAATAGAAGGGAATTTCCCTAACCTGATAAACATATTACAAAATATCTGTAGTAAACATCATATTTAATGGTAAAATATTATAAGCTTTCTGAGATGAGAGACAAGAAAAGGATGCCTGCTCTCACTGTGTATCTATTTGACATTGTATAGAAGGTCTGGCAAATACAGTAAGTTAAAAAAAATATATATATATGTATGGATTAAAAAAACAGCATTACTTGCAGCTGATCTAATATATATATAGAAAGTCCAATTATGGACCTTGGGGAGGGTATGTGATATGGTGAGTGCTGTGAAGTGTGTAAACCTGGCGATTCACAGACCTGTACCCCTGGGGCTAATAATACATTATATGTTTATAAAAAAAATAAATTATTTTAAAAAAAGAAAGTCCAAAAGAATCTACAGATAAATTATTAAAGTGAATAATAACTTAGCAATTTGCTAAAATCAAAATACACAAAGAAATCATATTCTTATATATATCAGCAACAAAAAAATGAAATTTGGAAAAATATTCATTGTTATAGCACCCAGAATACCTGGGTATCTATCTAACAAAAGGTCTTGGAGAGTTCTAACATATTAAATTTTAAAATCTTATTGAGAAGGGCACCTGGGTGGCTCAGTTGGTTAAGTGTCTACCTTCTGCTCAGGTCCTAATCTCAGGGTCCTAGAATTGAGCCCCTGGTGGGGCTCCCTGCTCACTGAGGAGCCTGCTTCTCCCTCTCCCTCTGCTGCTCCCCCTACTTGTGCTCTCTCCCTCTCTCTCTCTCACTTTATATTTCAAATAAATACATAAATAAAATCTTTTAAAAATATCTTATTGAGAGACCTGAGAAGACTTAAATAAGAGATACTATGTTGAAGGATTATAAGACACAATATTGTGAAAATGTCAATTCTTTCAAATTAATTTATGGATACAATGCAATCCCACCAAAATTTCAACAGTTCTGTGTGAGTGTGTAACTTAAGCTGATTCTAAAATTTAATACAGAAGTGGAAAGGGACAAAAAGAGCTATGATACTCTTGAAGAATGAGGTAAAATACTTGCTCTACCAGATATCAAGATGGATTATAAAAGCTATAATTTTAGTTTAGCATTAGAGCAGAGATAGAAAAACAGAAAAGACTGTTCAGATGTAGATCCTCATGCATAAATGAACATTTCGTATATGAGAGAAGTATTGTAGATTAGTGGGGAAAAACTAGACTTTTCAAAAAATGGTGCCAGGACAATTGAGTAACCATGTGGATTAAAGAAGGAAATTTGATCCCTACCTCACAGCGTATATAAAATTAATCCCAGGTGGATTTTGGATCTAAATGTGAAAGTTAAACTATCCTTATATTAACATTAAAAACTCATATTCACCAAAAGGTATTGTCAAGAGGTGAAAAGATAAGCCACAGAGTGGGAGAAGATATTTAAAACACATGTAACTCATAAAGCAATAGTATCCAGTATACAGTATAGGGAGATTGTAAAAATCAATTTAAAAAGATGACTCAACAGAAAAATAGACAAAAGTCTTTTACAGAACTTTTTAAAAGAGAAAATCCTGGGGCGCCTGGGCGGCTAAACTGGGTTAAGCCTCTGCCTTCGGCCTAGGTCATGATCTCAGAGTCCTGGGATCGAGCCCCGAATCGGGCCCTCTGCTCAGCAGGGAGCCTGCTTCCCCCCCTCTCTTTGCCTGCCTCTCTGCCTACTTGTGATCTCTCTCTCTGTCAAATAAATAAATAAAATCTTTAAAAAAAGAGAAAAATCCTAAAATAATAAATAAATAAAAGAAAAATCCTAATGGATATGTTCGGTACTATCTACAATTGGTATCCACTGGGGGTCTTGGAATGTATCCCTCACAGATGAGGGGGGTTTACTGTGTATCTCTATAATGGAATACTATATAGCAATGGATACAAATGAATTAATGCTATATGAGATTAATCTTTAGAAAGAATCAAGACATAAAAGAATACATTTGATTCTCTTCACATAATGTTAAAAAATAGATCCAAAGTGATAGCATAGTTATCTGTTTATCCAAACTCCACCTCACATTTCTAGCAGTCTTCATAAAAAACGCTGACTCTGGAACTACACTTTGGCACCAGTCATGTTTCTGCAACCTCAGGGGCTTTCAGGCCTGCATAATTCATTATTGTGCCATAGCTCTCTGAAGTTATATTACCTCCTAACAGTTACAATTTGTTCTTTCTTGGCTACTGAATTTTCAGTTCTGAGGAATGGGTTACTGTTGAAATAATATGGTAAATATACGGTAAGAAAATAATTTAGGAATCCACACTTGGGTGGTAAACGTCTAAGAAGAAGAAAATAATTATTATGAATCATTGTTTTTGGAGGAGGAAGAGGTGCATGGGAAAGTGATGGGTTTCTAGGATGCTAGATGTATTTTTTCACTTGGGTGGTAGGTAGTTCAGATGTTTGATAATTATTTGTTAAGCTGTACTTTTGTATGTAACGCATATTTCTGTATGCACATTAGATTCACAGTAAAAGTGGTAGAAGAATGGTGATGTTTACCATTCTACTTGAAGCTTTGTGTGTGTGTGTTGTAGCAGTGTAAACCCTTCCTCCATCTGCCTCTGAAATCTTCCCTAGAGTCTACCACTGAAATAATCAATGGACGAAGGGTTCTCAGCCACCATCTAGGTTACAATAGCACTTTACCAAACAGTACTGTAGTAATCTGTCTCAGACACTAGTCTGTGCCCTCCCTGGTGACAGAGACAGGCTATTGAGGGTGATGGTAAATGAAAGATTATTGACTGATGTATACACATTATGGTGAAAGCCATGGATTCCTCGCTGTACAGAATCATTTCTTTATCTATCACAGGTTCTTCAATCTAATACAGAACCTCGAAATTGTTGGTGTTTTATGGTTTACAAAGTTCTTTCTTATAAATTATATGACTACATAAAGTTACATTCTAAGACAGGTTTGAAACTGGGATTAGTTTCCCCACAGCTGAGATGAGAAAATGGTCTTTGCCAAAGATATTACTAGAAACTGAGAGAATCAGGACTACAATCAGAAAGCCAGGGACTTCCCACTGTAGACTGCAGGTTCTTCCTCACTTGTTTTCCGTCATTTAGGACAGACATGTCTTGGAAGATGCTTTGAGGACTACTAAACATTAGATTCAAACAGAGCTTGGTCAGAAGGAAAGAAGAGAGAGGCACAGGCACACATCTCTACCCTCAATTTAGTCATCCTCTGCATTTTAATTTGGTTGACTTTCTTCTTAGTGACCTACATACCAGAAAACTTCCACAGATATGAGGGAGGGTCCAGGAGCTTTTTCAATCAAAAGCTGTGTGATCTCTGTCTGCAAGACACAGACTTCAAGCTCCTTTGGACTGAGATGTACTTCCCCTACCCTCTGAGTTGTTATGCAACATCTTCTAATCAGTGGTTGGTGGTTAAAACCACTTTTTCTCTTTTTTGCTTCCCGTTTCCTTATCTCTTTTGTTTTCCAAACACCTTCACTGTTCTCTATTTGTTTCTGGATTCAGATACCAGATATCAGTATGTTACCCTGGGAGGATCCAAACCCATAGCATACTATCTGTTTATCCAAACTCCACCTCACAGTTCTAGCAGTCTTCATAAAAAACACTGACACTCTGAGACTCCACTCTGGCACCAGTCATGTTTCTGCAACCTCAGGGGGTTTCAGGCCTGCATAATTCATTATTGTGCCATAGCTGTCTGAAGTTATGTTACCTCCTAACAGTTACAATTTGTTCTTTCTTGGCTACTGAATTTTCTGTTCTGAGGAATGGGTTACTGATGAAATAATAAGCCTGCTACAGTAAGAAAATAGTTTCCATTCTAAGCCACTGACACCTGCACAAAGCTGGCAATCTTCTGTTTTTTATTCATTATTGTAACTTAAAAATTTTTTCTTGAGATCAGGTTTTGTTTGACTATAAAACTACTTCTACTCATAAAACTAAGGTAATCATACTAATCTGTCAGTTTATCTACATTCTTCCTTCCGAGGGAATGAAGAAGCTTACAAAACTGAAGGAGGTTGGCAAAAAGGGCCCTGAGAAATATTTATCACATGCATGGGCTGTGGGGTAAGAAGAGCTTGCCAAGGAAGAACACAGTTAAGATGCAAATATGGCAACAATCTAAAATGTAAAAGGATACTGGAGGATGAAAAACAAAATGTAAAAGGAGAAAATAGTTTCCTGGCTCAGGAAAAAAGAAATTCACAAACTCAAGAGCAGTGCCTACATTCTGTGGGATTATCTAAAAGAGCTGGGGAAGAAAAGTCAAGTCACAGCTCATACCATCAGAAAGCAGAAGGTGGAGGGGCGCCTGGGTGGCTCAGTTGTTAAGCATCTGCTTTTGGCTAGGGTCATGATCTCAGGGTCCTGGGATTGAGCATTGGGCTCCTTGCTCAGCGGGAAGCCTGCTTCATTCTTTCCCACTCTCCCTGCTTGTGTTCCCTCTCTCGCTGTGCCTCTCTCTGTCAAATAAATAAAATAAAATCTTTAAAAAAAAAAAAAAAAAGAAAGCAAGCAACAGATGGCAATCTTAGGTATTCAGTAGCATCACTAGTTCTCCCTTTAACCTGTACTGTTTTTTTTCCCATTTTCCCTCACTAGGATTGGTTAAAATTTATATTTTGTTCATATCTTATTTGCCTAATGGGCACTTTCTCATTAAACTGCTTTATTTGAAGAGCTCATACAAAATGTTAGGATTGGGGTGACTGGGTGGCTCAGTCATTAAGCATCTCCCTTTGCCACGTGTTGTGATCCTGGGGTCCTGGGATCGAGCCCCGCATGGGGCTCCCTGCTCAGCGGGGAGGCCTGCTTCTCCCTCTCCCACTCCCCCTGCTTGTGTTCCCTCTCCCGCTGTCTCTCTCTCTCTGTCAAATAAATAAATAAAATCCTTAAAAAATATGTTAGGAATCGTTAATTACTTGTTAAGATAAAACTTGCTAAGACAGACAGAATAGCTAGTAAATAAGATTCTGGAGACTTCCCATTCCAACTCTACTCTTACTAGCTGTGTAACTTTGGGCGAATTACTTAATAATTATGTCCTTCTGCTTGCTCTCTATAAAATGTGAATAATGAGTATGTACCTACTATGATGAACATGAGGACTATTGAATAACTACATCAAAAGCATTTAGAACAGCACCTGGCACATAGTGCTATGTGTGTCAGCTGTTCTTTCTGAGCACATGGAGCTGCCCCCTTCGATTCCCTAAGCATCTGTCTCTCGAGGATGGTTCTGGTGGTAGTTCCACCTTCAAGAAGTAGACATTTAATTCCTTTTTTTTTCTTTTAAAGATGTATTTATTTATTTGAGAGAGAGCTCAAGTGAATGGGGGTGGGGGGGAGGGGCAGAGGGAGAGATAAAGAATCTGAAGCAGATTCCCCACTGAGGGTGGAGTCTAACATAAGTCTTAATGTCATGACCCCGAGATCATGACTTGAGCCAAACAAGACTCAGAGGACCCTTAACCAACTGAGCCTTCCAGGTGCCCCAGACTTTAATTCTAAAGGGAGAAGATATTTGCAAATGACATATCAGATAAAGGGCTAGTATCCAAAATCTTTTTTTTTCTTTAAAGATTTTATTTATTTATTGACGGACAGAGATTGGAAGTAGGCAGAGAGGCAGGCAGAGAAGTGGGGGGAAGCAGGCTCCCTGCTGAGCAGAGAGCCCGATTCAGGGCTTGATCCCAGGACCCTGGGATCATGACCTGAGCTGAAGGCAGAGGCTTAACCCACTGAGCCACCCAGACGCCCCTAGTATCCAAAATCTTTAAAAAACTTATCAAACTAAGCATGATACCCTCTAGTTCCATCCACGTCGTTGCGAATGGCAAGATTTAATTTCTTGTGATGGCTGCATAGTATTCCATTGTGTATATATACCACATCTTCTTTATCCATTCATCTGTTGATGGACATCTAGACTCTTTCCATAGTTTGGCTATTGTAGACATTGCTGCTATAAACTTCGGGTGCACGTGTCCCTTCGGATCACTACGTTTGTATCTTTAGGGTAAATGCCCAGTAGTGCTTCGATAGCATTATAAAAATAGTGTATATAAAGTACTTAACATAGTTTAGCATATAAGAAATGCTTATTAAATATGTTTTAATTTCTTCTAAAAAAAAACTTATCAAACGTGGGGCACTGGGCTCTCTGCTCAGCGGGGAGTCTGCTTCCCTTCCTCTCTGCCTCTCTGCCTACCTGTGATCTCTGTCAAATAAATAAATCAATAAAAATCTTTAAAAAACAAAACAATTTATCAAACTCAACACCCAAAGAACAAATAATCCAATCAAGAAATGGCGGCGGCGGGGGTGCCTGGGTGGCTCATTCGTTAAGCATCTGCCTTCAGCTCAGGTCATGATCCCAGAGTCTTGGGTTCAAGCCCCATATCAGGCTCCCTGCTCAGTGGGAAGCCTACTTCTCCCTCTCCCACTCCCCCTGCTTGTGTTCCCTCTGTCACTCTCTTTATGTGTCAAACAAATAAATAAAATCTTAAAAAAAAGAAAAGAAGAAGGAGAAGGAGAAGAAATGGCCAGAAGACATGAACAGACATTTCTGGAAAAAAGACATCCACATGGCCAACAGACACATGAAAAAGTGCTCAACATCACTCGCCATCAGGGAAATGCAAATCAAAACCACAGTGAGTTACCACCTCACACCAGTCAGAATGGCTAAAATTAACAAGTCAGGAAATGACAGATGTTGACAAGGATGCAGAGAAAGGGGAACCCTCCTACACTGTTGGTGGGAATGCAAGCTGGTGCAGCCACTCTAGAAAACAGCATGGATATTCCTCAAAAAGTTGAAAATAGAGCTACCCTATGACCCAGAAATCACATTACTGGGTATTTACCCTAAAGATACAAATGTTGTGATCCAAAGGGGCACGTGCATCCTGATGTTTATAGCAGCAATGTCCACAATAGCCAAACTGTGGAAAGAACCTATAAGTCCATCAACAGATGAATGGATAAAGATGTGGTATCTATATGTGATGGAATACTATGAAGCCATCAAAACCCCCAAAATCCTGCCATTTGCAATAACATGAATGGAACTAGAGATTATTATGCTGAGCAAAATAAGTCAATCAGAGACAGACATTTATCATGTGATCTCTCTGATATGAGGAATTTGAGAGGCAGGGCAGGGAATGTGGGGGGCAGGGGGAAAAAAGGAAACAAGATGGGACCAGGGAGGGAGACAAACCATAAGACTCTTAATCGGGGCACCTGGGTGGCTCAGTGGGTTAAAGCCTCTGCCTTCAGCTCGGGTCATGATCCCAGGGTCCTGGGATCAAGCCCCGAATCGGGCTCTCTGCTCAGTGGGGAGCCTGCTTCCCTTCCTCTCTCTCTGCCTGCCTCTCTGCCTACTTGTGATCTCTGTCTGTCAAAAAATTAATTATTTTTTTAAAAAAGAGAGACTCTTAATCTCAGGAAACAAACTGAGGGTTGCTGATGGCTGGGTTATGGACATTGGGGAGGGTATGTGCTATAGTTAGTGCTGTGAATTGTGTAAGACTGATGATTCACAGACCTGTACCCCTGAAGCAAATAATACATTATATGTTAATTTTTAAAAAGTTCACATTCTGTTTCTCACTTTTATAAAATTCTGTTTCAAAATGAGACAGATTGTTACAAATAAAAAAGAATAATGCATTAGTCTGTCTCGGGGCACCTGGGTGGCTCAGTGGGTTAGGCCTCTGCCTTCGGCTCAGGTCATGATCTCAGGATCCTGGGATCGAGCCCCGCATCGGGCTCTCTGCTCAGCAGGGAGCCTGCTTCCCTCTCTCTCTCTGCCTGCCTCTCTGCCTACTTGTGATCTCTCTCTCTCTCTCTCTGTCAAGTAAATAAATAAAATCTTAAAAAAAAATAAAATCTTAAAAAAAATGCATTAGTCTGTCTCAGGACAGCATTATATTCATTAACCTGTGTGACTAATTCTTTTTACACTGATGAAGTAAAACTGTCCAAACAACAGAGATTCATCCTTACTGGAATAGACACAAATTCTGGGCGTGGATTTGCCTTCTGTGCTCAGAATGCTTCTGCCAGCACCAGTGGTCTCATAGGGTGCCTTATCTACCATCGTGACATACCACACCACACTTTGTCTGATCAAGGAATTCACTTCTAAACAAAGGAAGTGAAGCAATGGGCTCATAACCATGGAATTAAATGGTCTTACCACATACCCCATCACCTAGAAACAACTGGCATAACTGAAAGGTGAAATGGCTTACCAAAATCTCAGTTACAGTGTCAGTTGAGAGATAATACCCTGAAACAAAGGGGTTCTGGATATGCTTTGAATCAGAGATTAATATTTATGGCGCTGTCTCCTTCATAGCCAGAATAGTCTAGAAATCAGAGGTGGAAGTAGAAGTGGACCCTCTCAAAATTACACTTAGTAACCCACTTGCAGAATTTTTACTCTCTATCCTGGCAACTGTGAGCTCTACTGGTTTGGAGAGCATTGTCCTCAAGTGGGGGAATGCTTCTACCAGGAAAAACAAAAGTGGTTCTTCTTTCCTGAACTGGAAGATGAGACTGCCACCTGGACATTTAAGTTCCATATGCTATGGAACCAACAGGCCAGATAAAAGGTAAGTGGTGTGTTAACTTACTGACTGGAGCGATTATCCTGATTACCAAGGGAGAACTGAGTTACTACATGATGGCAGCAAGGAGGAACTTTGCTAGGACTTAGATGTTCTGGGGGGGTACTTCTTAGTTCTTCCTTCCCCAATAAGGGTTAACAGAAAACCTCATAGCAACAACAATAATTTAAAAATGCAGAACAGGGCACCTGGGTGGCTCAGTGGGTTAAAGCCTCTGCTTTCGGCTCAGGTCATGATCCCAGCATCCTGGGATCGAGCCCCGCCTCGGGCTCTCTGCTCCTCGGAGAGCCTGCTTCCTCCTCTCTCTCCCTGCCTGCCTCTCTTGCCTACTATCTCTGTCAAATAAATAAATAAAATCTTAAAAAAAATTAAAAAAAATAAAAATGCAGAACATAAGGACCCATACCCTTTGGATGTGAAGGTTTTGGTCATTCCACAAGATAAAAAACCCAGAGCAACTGAAATTCTGGCTGAGGCCAAGAAAAAGATGGAATGAGTAGTTGAAAAAGGAAGCCACAGATAACAATTACAACCTCACGACCAATTACAGAAACTTTGCACATATTATCTTTGCTTGTTATATTCATGGTTATTATTATTATACTACCCATTTTCTTCTTCCTGATTTTCAGTTTATATTCAAGTTGTTGGTTGTGAATTTTACAATTTAGTCCTTAGGAAATGAATGGACTGTGAATGAACTTGAGGAATAATTAATATAGTCATCAATAGAAACAATGACTGTTGGAACTATGTTTCATTGTATTTTTAGGAAATGGTGAATACTTGTATGATGGATCTTCTTAGGTAGAAATATAAAAGTTCTTTGTCAATGTACAAGTGTTCAAAGGTATGTAGAAAGGTACATATGGAAGCTGAATAGTCAAAGGGTTGCACCTTGTCAGTTATTAATTTATTGCCTCTCAGCTCCAAATATATCTTTCTTGTCTGTTTTATGAAAATGGATTTGGGTCTTGTAAATGTTTTCCTTTACCAGCTGGCACAGCATTAAATTTTGTCAGAGATGATGCTGGGGAGATCCTAGAGGAGGAAAGGAATTTTCTTTCTGGTTCTAGATTGTTGCCTTGGCAGCCTCCTGAGACATTTCCAGTATTCACACCCCACAGTGCATGGTGGCCAGCAGTTTGGCAAAAACCTCTCCTCCTTGTGTGGTTTTGTAGTTGAGTGAGAAATTATCCCATGAACAACTTTCCTTGGCACCCTGGAGGGTGGATCTCTGGGAAGTTACACAGAGTGAATTTCCAGCATCAATGACTTCTGCCATTCAGTGACCCATGGTTGTGCCCTCTTCAATAAAGTCTGGATATCTGCTCTGGGAGATGGTGGCTCATTCTTGGACACTCTATCTCAGTCCTAGTGGCAGTAGCTGCTCTTTATATCTGCTATTCCTATATTCTTTTTTTTTTAATTTTTATTTTTTATAAACAAATTCCTATATTCTTTAGGGTTCTATTTATATCTTCCTAATCAATTTCTTGCTATTCTAATCCTCTGTTATAATTAATACTTCTTTAAACTTTTCCTGTTCAAATTACTTTGTGTTTTCTGTCTCCTAAGAGGATCCTGACTGACTCACATATCTACAATGTTAATACTAATACTAAATAACCCTATTATTAAAACCAGATAATGATATTACAAGAAAGGAAAACTACAGACCAATATGTCTCATGAACATAAAAGCAAGAGTCCTCAATAGACGATTAACAAATCAAATCCAACAGTGTATAAAAATAATTATATCAACAGGTTGAAGAAGAAAAATCGTATGATCACATCAATAAATGCAGAAAAAGCATTTGGTAAAATCCAATACCCATTCATGATAAAAACTCTCAGCAAAACTAGGAATAGAACAGAACTTCCTCAACTTCATAAAGAATATCTGTTAAAAAAACTATAGCTAGCTGACAAATAGGATGCTTTCTCTCTAAGATCCAGAACAAGGCAAGGATGTCCTCTCTTACTACTCCTATTCAATACCATACTGGAAGTTCTATTTAATATAGTAAGACAAGGCAAGAAAGTGAAAAATATACAGACTGGGAAGGAAGAAACAAAACTGTCTTTGTTCATAGATAATACGATTGTTTACATAGAAAATCCCAAAGAATCAGTGCACCTGGGTAGGGCATTCAGTTGAGTGTCTGACTCTTGGTTTCCATTCCAGTCGGTTTCCAATCTGGTTGTAATCTTGGGGGTCATGGGATGGAGCCCAGAATCAGGCTCCATGCTCAGCGCAGAGTCTGCTTAGGATTCTCTCCCCCTCTCCCTCTGCCCTTCCCCCGTGCACACACATGTGCACATGCATCATGTACCTTTCCTCTCTCTCACAAATAAATAAATCTTTTTTTTTTTTAAAGAAAATCCCAAAGAATCAACAAAAAGCATCTTGGAATTAATAAGCAATTACATTAAGATCATAAGATATGAGGTCAATATACAAAAGCCAATTGCCTTCCTAAATACCAGCAATGAATATCTGCAATTTGAAATGCAAAAAAATACAATGTAATTTATATTTGCACCCAAAACCTTAAATATTTAGACATAAATCTAAGAAAATATGTACAGGATCTATGCGAGGAGAACTACAAAACTCTGATTAAATAAATCAAAGAAGATCTAAATAAACAGCTATTCCAGGTTCCTGGATAGGAGGACTTGATATATTTAAGATGTCAGTCTTCCCCAATTTAACTTATAGATTCCAACCAAACTCCCAGCAAGTTATTTGGTGTTTATCAACAAACTGATTCTAAGGTTTATATGGAAAGTCAAAGATCCAGAATAACACAATACTAAAGAAGAACAAATTACTAACCAAATTTAACTAACCAAATTTAAGATTTACTAACCAAATTTACTAACCAAATTTACTAAGATACTAACCAAATTTAAGATTTACTATACAGCAATCAAGATACCATGATACTGATGAAAGGATAGACAAGTTGGTAAATAGAGCAGAAGAGAGAACCCAAGCATAGACCCACACAAATGTAGTCAACTGATCTTTGACAAAAGAGCAAAGGCAAATCAATGGAGGAAGTATAGTCTTTTCAACAAATGATGCTGGAACTGGACATCCATATGCCAAAAAAAGGAATCTAGACACACAACTTATACTCTTCACAAAATCTAATTAATGTTACACTTAAATGTAAACATGAGACTATGTAAATTCTAGAATATAAGAGGAGAAAATCTAGATGACTGTGGGTTTGGTGAAGAGTTTCTAGGTCTGATGCCAAAAGCATGATCCGTGAAAGAAAAACTGGTAAGTTGGGGTTTACTAAATCAGAAACTTCTGTTTGATGAAAGACACTGTTAAAAGAGTGAGGAGAAAGAATGGGAGAAAATATTTGCAAAACATGTATCTGAGAAGGAATTTGTAGCTAAACTACACAAAGAACTCTTAGAACTCAGCAATAAGAGAATAAATAATCCAATAAGAAATGAACAAAGATCTGGACACCTAGCCAAAGAAGATATACAAATAAGCATATGAAAGATGCTCAGAATCAGATTTCATTAGAGAATTTCAAATTAAAACAACAATGAAATTTTATTACATACCTATTAGAATGGCAAAATCCAAAAAACAGAAAATACCAAACACTGGTGAGGATGAGAGGTAACAAGAACATATGCCTTGCTGGTGAGAATGCAAAATGTTAAACCAATTTGGGAGATGGTTTGGCATTCTTACGATACATAATCTTACCATACAATCCAGCAATCACACTCCTAGATATTTATGCAACTGAGTTGAAAACTTAAGTCCACACAAAAACCTGCACACAAATGTTTACAGTAGCTTTATTCATAATCACCAAAACCTGGAAGCAACCACGACGTCCTTCATATATCCATACAATGGGATATTATTCAGCAATAAAAAAATGATCAAGTCACAAAAAGACATGGAGAAACCTTAAATGTATATTGCTAAGTGAAAGAAGCCAGCCTGAAAAGTCTTCATATTGTATATGCAAGTACATAACATTTTGGCAAAGGCAAAACCATAGAGACATTTTAAAAAAATCAGTGGTGTCAAGAGTTCTGAAGCAAGAGGGATAGATGAATAGGTAAAGCACAAGGGATTTTTAGGGTAGTGTAAACTATTCTGTATGAAACTGATAATGGTGAACACAAGGCATTTGTCAAAACCCACAGAACTGTACAACACAAAGAATGCCTTAATATAAACTATGAACTATAGTTAATAATAGTATCAACTTTTTTCATTAATTGTAACAAATGTATCACACTGATGCAATAGGGTAATAGTAGGGTATATTGGGGAGGGGTGAGGGTATACTAAATTCTATGTAATATGTGCTCAATTATTCTATAAATCTGAAACTATACTTTTAAAACTAATTATTTAAAAAACAACTAATAGCAAAGGGACCAAAAGAAACAACTTTTTTTGGTTCTAAATACAAAGGTAGTATGTATGCCTTTATATCATATCAGAGTGATTTCAAACAAATTAATATACGGAAAGTATAAAGTTTTTATTATATTATACTTTGCTACTCTTCTTGACCTTAATATAGTCTTAGGTACAGAGCAACAGATTCAGTTTGTAAACAGCAAAACATATTTCAGTGAAAATCCCACTAATACACTTTCCTTCTTAGAAATGCCATGTCAACTATCTTTTTAAAGTTCCTAAAATGTATGTTTTCCAATGTTTTGGTCTTATTGGTCTTACTTAATGGATCTTTGATGCTCCGGGATGTGAACAAATATGTTATGTTCCCCACCTCCACAAGCAAGTAACAATACTTTCACCTCTAGTCTTCATAATACGATTTTTGTTTGAAGTTTATGTGCAAGATTTAGCTCCATAAACACGGATGGAAACACAGCTCTGACAAGTAACATCAACATCAGGACTAAAAGTCCCAGGACTACAAACCACTGCAGAGGAAAAAACATGGAGTACATTACTATCATTTCAGTTAGAGGTATTTTATACCAGTAATATAAATCTGCCTTCAGTATCACACTGTTTCTATACCTATGTTATACTGAGTAATATTCAGCCAATTAAGTTGTGGAAGATTATTTGTGAGTTTGAAACATTTTAATTTGATGATCTTAAAGGTAGGAGAAAGTTGGAATCTTATTTTTTCCTTTAATATCAGCATTTTACAGTATCTTCTGCAATGTCCCATTTATGAGTTCCTATTTCTAGTTTTCTAGTTTCTGTTTCCAATTCTGTTTTCTAGATAGGATTATTCTGTTTTTTTTCCTTCGTAGCATAGCAGCTTAACTCAGAACACTATAAAAATGTTTTATAACACAGAAGAGTGCATTAGGAAGAATTAATACACATGAGAATGATTATA
The DNA here is from genome assembly GCA_004024625.1 of Mellivora capensis. Classification (NCBI taxonomy): domain Eukaryota; kingdom Metazoa; phylum Chordata; class Mammalia; order Carnivora; family Mustelidae; genus Mellivora; species Mellivora capensis. The sequence goes on along the minus strand of PISX010016825.1, from coordinate 4,536 downwards.
TTTAGAAATTTGGTCTTTGAAGTTTAACTTCCCTTTAACTAAATATAACGTATTGTGAAAGAATCACTATATTCAATTATCTTAAGGGAATTAATAATCTATTCTTGACTATATAACCTAATATTTAGATATTTAAATTTTATAATTACCGCAACAGCTAGCGCAATTACTGTGTAGACCTTCATTTTTTCCAAAGCCTGGACGACAGCTATCCATACGTACTACTTGAAAACTGTGGTCCACAAAATGCATAGCTGGTATAGTTTTATTAAAGTCATGGTAGTAAATATATGCTTGGCTCCGGAAAAATTCTTCTATCCGATCTCTTGCCTAAGATTTTAAAATACCAGAAGTACAATTACTGAATTGTGAACCAAATTTATCAGAGGCAATGAAACATAGTAATAAGCATGTCATGCTTTATCCAACAGATGAATTCCTGAAAAGTTGTATGTTAATACTAAAATTAGTCTTGACCTTATCAATTATTGTCAATTCATATGTACAATAGTTAAGAAAAATTAAATTGAGGTTTAAATAATTTGCAGTATGTCTATTTCATGTGTGGATAACGGAGAGTTCATTATTTCCAATTCCAAAGAGGCAAGCCAAATGGAAACCAAAACTGTTCTCTAATCAGCATTACAAACCAGTGATGTAAATTTTATTTTTTGAACACAGAGTTTAATAATAACTAATACTAACTTAGTGCTTTCCATAAATCATGCACAATATTAAGGGTATGGGCTCAGGAACTAGGTCAGGAGATAAAGGGATTTTTTAGACTATGCCCTTAGCCTCTGAGACTGGCAGAGGAGAAGCAACTATTATGACCAGCAGAGATACAATTTTGGAAGAACTACTGTTTAACCTAGGATTACATGGTTGTGGGGCTGTTCTTCAAGCTGCTGCTTAGTTACCCTCTGAGAAACAAAAACCAGAGATCCATCCTTCCAACATAGAAAAAATATATATTACTAACCTGGGCAGCTATATATTATTCTAGATGTATTATTCAAAAACAAAACATCTTGATAAAGCCAAGACTCTCTGCTTAAAAAACTGAAATAAAAAATCAATAATACTTTATATTTTTAAAAACAATAATTTAAATCTACTTGCTTAGAATGTCTACTATTAATATTTACAACATGGAAAAATCAATTTTTGAAGAAATGTTTAAATTAATAAGAAAGTATTTATAAAAATTTTTACATAGTTTATTAATTATTTAAATACTTCCCCCCTACATTGAAATTCTCACCTGGAGGATATTATGATTAGTGATATCTTCACAGTCAGCAGAATCATTGCATGCACCTTTCCACCCTGGTGCAAAAGGATTAACTGGAGAGGAAAAAAAATGATGTCTTCACAAAAGAATTCTAAAAAGTTCCATCCATTCCAAAAAAGCTTTGAATGCTGAATTCAGTATGCATGCATGTGTTTAATCTATCTAATCCTAGTAATAAAGTGCACAATTTGAATAACTTATACATTATGATTTCACTCCATCTGGGGGCTAATCAAAGTAACTACAAGGCTTTAAAATAAATGGAAATCAATTTTGTTTGGTTCCTTTCTTTTATTAAATTCTTCTCAAAAATGCAATTTAAGTTTTCAGGAATTTATAAATTAAGTATTAGCCGCATAAGAATTTATAAAATGATACTGACTTCTAAAAGATAAACAACGGGGACGCCTGGGTGGCTCAGTTGGTTGGACGACTGCCTTTGGCTCAGGTCATGATCCCGGAGACCCGGGATCGAGTCCCGCATCAGGCTCCCAGCTCCACGGGGAGTCTGCTCCCTCTGACCCTCTCCTTGCTCATGCTCTCTCACTGCCTCTCTCTCAAATAAATAAATAAAATCTTTAAAAAAAAAAATAAAATAAAAAAAATAAAAGATAAACAACAATATTGGGGTGCCTGTTTGGCTCAGTCTGTAGAGCATGTAATTCTTTTTATTTTTTAATTTTTTAATTTTTTTATTATTTTTTTTCATATTTTTTAAATTTTTTAAAAATTTATTTATTTGTCAGAGAGAGAGGGAGAGAGCACAGGCAGACAGAGTGGCAGACAGAGACAGAGGGAGAAGCAGGCTCCCTGCCGAGCAAGGAGCCCGATGTGGGACTTGATCCCAGGACGCCAGGATCATGACCTGAGCCGAAGGCAGCCGCTTAACCAACTGAGCCACCCAGGCGTCCCGAGCATGTAATTCTTGATCTCAAGGTTGTGAATTCAAGCCTCACAGTGAGTGTGGAGCCTACTTAAAAAAATAAATAAAATAAATAAAAGGTAAGTAACAATATATCATTGTTTAAAGTAAATAATTAATATATTAAATTTTAAAACCTTAGCCAGGCTAGAACCAACAGTATACTTTAGTGCTTAACAAATATTTAAGGCCTATTTTGTTAGATATCTCACATTAAAGAAATGTTAAATTCTTTTTCTTACCTTGAAAGGCTATAAATAGCTCATGTACGAGGCCATGTTTTGGAATTTTAACAAAATGGCATTTATATGATGGTTCTACGACATGGCATGACAAATCAGAGATTAAATTATCCAAGATTTTCTTCAGCACTCTAAAAAGCAGGTCATTGTATCTTCCTTCACAAGACTTTGTGGTAAAACGTACAGCCATCTGATATGAATAATCAGGTTCCCGATAGGCTGTAAAAAATGATGAGAATAAAAACAATTGTGCTTACTATTGTGCTACTAAACAATTTGCAAATAATATGTAATATTAAATCTCATTAATCTTGCAAATTAGCATAGAAACTTATCTAGTAAGTTTTATCAGTTTGTCCTAAAAATATATACAAAACTAATAACTTTAATGAAAAAAGGTTGTTTTCTGAGAACACAGGCAGCAACCTCTTCCCAGAAACATTGCCAAAGGCAAGGGAAACAAGGGCAAAAAGCAACTACTGGGACTTCATCAAGATCAAAAGCTTTTGCACAGCAAAGGAAACAGTCAAAAAAACCAAAAGACTACCGATAGAATGGGAGAAGATATTTGCAAATGACATATCAGATAAAGGACTAGTATCCAAAATCTATAAAGAACTTATCAAACTCAACACCCAAAGAACAAATAATCCAATCAAGAAATGGCCAGAAAACATGAACAGACATTTCTGCAAAGAAGACCTCCAGATGGCCAACAGACACATGAAAAAGTGTTCAACATCAGGAAAATACAAATCAAAAGCACAATGAGTTACCACCTTACACCAGTCAGAATGGCTAAAATTAACAAGTCAGGAAAGGACAGATATAGACGAGGATGCAGAGAAAGAGGAACCCTCCTACACTGTTGGTGGGAATGCAAGCTGGTGCAGCCACTCTGGAAAACAGCATGGAGGTTCCTCAAAAAGTTGAAAATAGAGCTACCCTATAACCCAGAAATTGTGCTACTGGGTATTTACCCTAAAGATACAAGATCCGAAGGGGCACGTGTACCCTAATGTTTATAGCAGCAATGTCCACAATAGCCAAACTATGGAAAGAACCTAGATGTCCACCAACAGATGAATGGATAAAGGTATGGTATATATATATACAATGGAATACTATGCAGCTATCAAGAGAAATTAAATCTTGCCATTTGCAACGATGTGGATGGAACTAGAGGGTATTATGCTGAGCAAAATAAGTTAATCAGACAAAGTCAATTATCATATGATCTCCCTGATATGAGGAATTTGAGAGGCAGAGTGGGGGGTTTGGAGGGTAGGGAAGGAAAAAATGAAACAAGATGGGAGCAGGAGGGAGACACCATAAGAGACTCTTATCTCACAAAACAAGCTGAGGGTTGCTGGAGGGAGGAAGGGTGTGGGGAGGGTGGATGGGTTATGGACATTGGGAAGGGTATGTGATATGGTGAGTGTATGAAGTGTGTAAGCCTGACGATTCACAAACCTGTACCCCTGGGGGAAATAATACATTAGATGTTAATAAAAATAATTTAAAGAACCAGTATGGTACTGCCACAAAAATATACACAGAGATCAAGAGAACAGAAAACCCAGAAATAAACCCACAACTATACGGTCAATTTTGACAAAGCAGTAAAGAATATGTAAAAAAGAAAAAAGGGAAAAAGGTTGTTTTCATCTGATACATTATCTACTCAGTACAAGAGAAGAAATGGCTGGATATATAGATAAGTTAACAGTGTCAGAAACAATAAGATGAGGGAATGTCTTAATTTGCAGAAAGTGTTACTGTTGTCAGTACAGTCCAATGAAAAGGATGATCAATATGCTTTTATAGAATTAAACATCAGTTTTAAATGACCTGGCAAAATTGTGGTAAAGTAGATTGTACTTGCATACCTAGATGGTGGGAAGTGAGAGGCTAAAAGAGGATATTTAGGACACACTATCTAGATGTCAATTTATGAGTTTGCATTGTCAAATATGCCAAAATACTCCATAAGTCATAATAATTATATATAACACACTCATTTTCACTAAATTAAGAGACTATACACTTAATTCTTTTTTTTTTTTTTTTTTTTTTTT